>PVIC010029399.1:0-22567 GCA_004025085.1 Thryonomys swinderianus
TTTTTTTTTTAAATCCCTGATGAAATTTATGGGACTTGAGGTTTGCAAAACAGTTATGGTTCAGATTTAGATGTTGAAATTTAAATTTCTGTTTCCTCAAGCCAGAACCTGACGGGGAATTCTCTTCAAGCGAGCGAGTGGCTGGAAAGTTTCAGGACGTGGCAGCTTCCTCCCAGGTGCAGGGCCCTGGGCTCTGCTCCGGTCTCATTACAAAGGAAAGAGTAAATAAAAGGGAAAGGTTTGAAAATTCCAAGATCTCTGCCCTCATCCAGTGGGGTAGAAAAAGAAGCGTCAGTGATGAAAATCAAACAAGGAAGGTGGAATGGAAGGACATTCTGAGGAAGGGAAGTTCAATGTGACTGGAGACTCACTAGGTTTAAGTGCCTAGGAGCAGGACAGGCAGCTCTGTGGTACGGCACCTGCTCAGCATCCTGTGGTTCAATCTCCAGAACCATCAGAAAAGGTGAGCGACAGAGACACGGATCTGGGAATTGGGCAAATGAAAGAGCAAAGGAACCTCTGAGGATTTTGTACACAACTGAGATCAGAGGATCTGTACTGAGTATGAGGAAACCCCTGCAGGGAAAGATCACAGTTAGAAACAGCACAAACTAAAGGACACACAATCACTCACATTGTAAACATGGAAGGTCAACCAAACTAAAAGTATTTCAAAACTCTCACTAAAATACTGTTAGAAAAGAGGCAAAGTAACAGCTTTGTAAATCCATAGGTAGAAAGAGATGACATAGAGAGGAAGACTTATTTTGGGGGTCCACAGGAGATATTATGAGGTAGGTGCTCCCGAAACCTGCCCTCAAAACACCAGAGCAGAGCTTTGAGCGTGGTGAAACTGCCCATTTGTACACAGCTTCTAGAATGGCCTATCATGTTGTCATGAGCTTATTTTCCTCTTTTTTCTTTTAAACTGATGTGCTGGTAGTAAAATGATTCACAATGAAACAGTCTTCTAACAAACTGCTTCTTTGCCTTTTGCAATTTTAGAAATAGTTTTAAGTTTTCATCCTGTGACACAGCATTTATACAACAGCAGGTCCAAAGAGTTTTTACCTTTTTTTTTTTTTTTTCCTTGAGACAGGGTCTCGCTTTGTAGTTCAGGCTGGCTCTGAGCTCACCATGTAGTGGAGGCAAGCCTCAAACTCAGCAATCCTCCTGTCTCTGCCTCCCGAGTGCTGGGATTATAAGTGTGAGCCACCACACCTGGCACTGTGGTATGTGGTATTGATGGCTGGTGGGCGTGAGTCTCCACGCCCAGCATTGTATGTGGTTACCGGGGATCGAACTCAGGACCCTACGCTTGCAAGGCAGGCGCCAGAACCGCTGAGTAACCCTCCGGCCCAGAGTTTTTACCTTTTGAGTGCAGCAGACCAAACATTCTGCTCACTTTGTCTACACTAAGTTCTGGACGCTGGGCCTTGACGTCCCTCTCGAGGTCCAGGCTGCAGAGGCCGTGCAGAGCTGCCTGGGCCCTTGCCCAGCATTAGAAGGTTGTCACCTTATCTTCCTACCTTCCCAGAAGATGATAGGGACATGACGGCAATGCGTGACACAGTGTGAAATGCTTTGCTTGGACTGACACACATCTTCTTTGCAAAACATCATAACATGAAACTAGAAGGGAAGCATGTGAAGAAACTGGGGTACAAAGAAGGAAATCTCTACCCAAGCCACGCCCCCGGCTGGAGTCAGGACTCAAACCCAGACAGGCTGGGACCTCTTCCCCTGGGGCCTCTCCAGGCACCTCAAGTTAAAGGACATGAATTGGGCAGGAGGTGAAGAGGGAAAGGCCTCGCTATGGACGCTCAAGGATTTGACCCAGCACCACAAGGGCAACTGAAGACTTGGGCTTTTCTCACTGCTGCTCACGGTCAACCTACCACTTCCTGTTCATGTTTCCTCCTGCCTGAAATCTGTTCCTGGAAACTTCTTAATAACTCTCAGGGCCTTGAGGGCGGCAGATGGGACAGGGAAGCTGCACGGGACTCGGGAGGGGGAGGAGAGTAGCGGCTGGAGGGTTACAGTCCAAGGGGGCAGGAGGCTTCGAGAGCCTGAAGGTTTTTCTGCTATTAAATGGCCAGTGTGTGATGAGGACGGAAAGAAAAGTAAGAAGGGACAGGCGGTCAGCCCCAAAGTGTAAATGTGAAAATTTAAGTTGTGGGATGTGACTTGCAAGACCCCTGTCACCTGGTGACAACTGTACACTCCGGGAGCTCCTCATAGAACAGACCTACAGGACAGAGGGAGGGACACTATCTGAACAGACGGCAGGTGCAAAAGGAGGACGAAAATGCACAACAGTCTTTTCCTTCAAACACCCCACAAATCTACAACCGTAACCTTCGCTCTAAATGCAAACAGCCCCCACAGGCATTTCAGCCACTTCTGGAACACTTCTGGATCTCGGCGATCAATCGCACAGGCCGCACACACTGCTCTCACACACACCTTAGCAGCATCCTTTCTCGACACTGAGTTAGGGGTTCCCATTAATCCCTCTTGGAACTGAAGCCGCACCCCAGTGGGGGGAAAGTACATCAAAAAGCAAGACAGTCCGACCGGGACAGAGGAAAGCTGATGGCTAGAGGATCCTCAGGTAATCTGCTTACTTGATCACCTCTGCACTCACTGGGAATGGACTATTTCAATAACTGAAGCAGGGGAGGTTAATCCTTCCTAAACCTCCGAGGTATTTCAATACGGTCCTTTTCTCTAATTAACAGCAACTCAAAATATAACGTACAAAAGAGTTAGGAACAAGAGCTTTCATTAAAAATTCAGCTAGTTCCTCTAAAATAATTCATTACAACGTTTGCAGGGCTGGAGGGTTAGCTCAGTGGTTCCAGCGCCTGCCTTGCAAGCACAAGGTCCTGAGTTCAATCCCGGTAACCACATAGAATGCTGAGCGTGGTGACTCACGCCCACCAGCCATCAATACCACATACCACAGTGTGGGGCGTGGTGGCTCACGCCTGTCATCCCAGTGCTCGGGAGGCAGGGACAGAAGGATTGCTGAGTTCAAGGTTTGCCTGGGCTACACAGTGAGCTCAGGGCCAGCCTGAACTACAAAGTGAGACCCTGTCTCAAAAAAAAAAAAAAAAAAAAGTATGCAAGTTGAAAACCTAAGAATTGCCAGGTGTGGTGGTGGTGACCAGCACCCCAGCTCTCAGGAGGCTGAGGCAGAAGCACTGTCATGAGTTAGGCCAACTGGGACCATGTAGTGAGCTGAAGACCGGCCTGTACTACAGTACACACTGAGACTCTCTCTCGAAAACCTAACCAATTCTCGAAAACCTAATCAGTACTCCAAAACCACAAGGAACCCCCTCCAAATCAATCCTAAAGGTTATAGTTAGGTATTTTTCCCATGATATTTCATCTCAGGCATGATTATCTCTCTCCCTATCTATTTTTATGTATTTGAAATTTTCATCTTATTTTGGTTTTGGAAAAGATTTCCTACAAAAATGGTTAACTTTCACTAAGGAATGAAGCTGACATTTAAAAATTTTTATAAAAAGAAAAATTAAGATACAGGAAAAACAGTACTTATTTAAACTCAAGAAGGCTTGTAATGAAAAGAGAAAAGACGTTTAACTTACTTTCTGTTCTTTTGCAATAAGTGAATGTCTTTCAGTAGAAAAAAAGCAAGTATGTTTTGCTGCCAACAAAAAGGTCTAGATAAACCCAGCAGAGCAGAAAATTGCATCCAGCTAAGATGTGTGAGACACTTCAGTGCACTGAACGTTCTGGGGGAAGAACTGTTGATGTAGAGCAGAAAGCTCTGCTCTCTAATTAGGTTAAAGGGATGCTATCCACTAATTTCTCATAACCTTAAAAGTATTTACTGTTGCAAGTCATTTTGTTCTGCAAATAAAAGGCAGGAGCCTGAATAAACTTCTCTTAAAAGCAAATAAGTGAAGAGAAAATCAAATGAACTTCCAAACAGTTATTTCAGCATTGCAATCTCTCCTGATTTCACCCACTTGCATGTAATAGAATCTTTTCAGCTCGACTGAAGCATCCTGTACATCTCTCAATTGTTCTAATGTTACCTCTGTGTGTCACGAGGACTCTGGCTTCACACTAGAAGACTAAATGAGTGGCCGCAGGGACGCCCAGCAACTAACAGCAAGTCTCCAGACTCCAGTGGTCTTGAGGGCAGCAGGAGGGGCAATGCCAGCTGCCTGCCAGTGGGGTGGCACTGGAGCGAGCAGGGGTGACGGGGGCCAGGCCAGCCAGCAATGCAGCTCTCAGGCAACTCATTCCAGAGCCACTTTTTTTTTTTTTTTTTTTTTTTGAGACAGGGTCTCACTTTGTAGTTCAGGCTGGCTCTGAGCTCACTATGTGGCCCAGGCAAGCCTCGAACTCAGCAATCCTCCTGCCTCTGCCTCCCGAATGCTGGGATTACAGGCGTGAGCCACCATGCCTGGCACTGTGGTATGTGCTATTGATGGCTGGTGGGCGTGAGTCTCCACGCCCAGCATTGTATGTGGTTCCTAGGATCAAACTCAGGACCTTGCACTTGTGAGGCAGGCGCCGGAACCACTGAGCTAAATCTCCAGCCCCTCCAGAATCACTTTTAAGGCTCTAGTTATTGATGCCTGACCCAGCAGAAGATACCTCTGAGGACAGAGGCCAGATCAAGGAGGATTCCTACAAAACCCCTTCAAGGAATTAAAACATAATCAGGAAAAATTCCCAAGTTCTCCTTCCCTAGGAAGCACACAGGGCAAGATATACACAGAATGCTGGAGAAAGGGCCAGATTCCAGAGCCTGCTCTTCCATCAGTGTCCTTCACTTGGAAGAGACTGGCTGATACCAGTCAGTTCAACTGGCAGATTTCATGATGAACCATGGGGTGATCTATAGAAGAGAGCTCAGCAGTCTAACCTGGAGCTGTCCGTACTTTCCCAAGCGGACTGCCTGCCCTGGAAGCAGCATCTACACTGGCTATGACTTCCATGCATTATACTGCTCTGTCGACCAGAGGGATTCCTCACATGACAGTACACTGTGGTCGTGTCTCTGTGCACAGCCCATCACCATTTGGGTTTTTTATGCCACCCTTATTCCTGTTTGAATTAACTACATTGGAGAACTGGCAGAAAATAATACAGGAATTAAAAGCAATGTAAAATAAAACACAAAGTCATGTTTAATGGGTCAAGTGTAAAATGCTTAGATATTGGTTCAGGCACAATTAAGCTTTCTAGATATCTCAAAAATAATTAGGTATTTCAGAAATCATCAAATGTAAACATGTCTGAATGTCAAAAGGACTGCAGTGCAATACACTAAGGATTCCTTTTGGGCTTCTGTAGTTAGACTGATAAATATCTGGATAATGCAATTAAACGGCATAAAAGATAGAAGACCATTTACCTTTAAGCAATAAAGGCATGAAAGGGATTTTGGGTGGCTTCATCTTTTTGAATGCATCTCTGTAGGCTTTGTGATTTAAGGAAGGATCCTGCAGAACCAAGCAGATTACAGAGAAAGAAAAATCAATGTGTGATAGAAACAATTCTGTCTACTTTTTAATATAATTTGAACATGATTTAGATATAAAGAGGTTCTTCCTAAGAATGAAGTAGATAAAGGTTTCCTAGGAGAATAAAGTTACAAAATTAGGCCAGGAAACCTAGGCAATGAATGAAACTAAAGTTATTGGTTTACAATAAAGGGAAAATGACTGCAAAAGAGAGATACCTTTTGATTGCCCTATTATTTTCTCAAATTGGTTCTTTAAGTACAGTTTCTCTGCATAATTCCGATCATGAGGTAACCATGGCCTTTTGTTAAGTACATTGCAGAGAAAAACTGCCTTCTTCTTGCACAGACAGTGCACAGAAAACCAGAGCACTATTTCATTGTGTTCTAGAAAGAAACTGTACACTATGTATCTAAACCTAGGACCAAGTAAAAACAAGGAAAAAATAATGCACACAACACTAATTGCACATTACGTTTATACTGATTCATTTTGTGGGCTTTGAACTGGAATATGCTTAAAAATCTGCCTCCTGAAAATGACATTAAAAGGACGACATGCTCATCCCCTTTGCAGAGGGAGAGGAAGAAGCATTATTAGCTGCCATCTTGCCTCATTACTTAAGGAGCAAAGCTACATTTTTCATATGCAAACAAACTAGTCTCAGCTACGAGACACCATGGAGCGCAGAACCAACTGTTATGATCTAGGAGATTAATTAGGAGCATAAGTCCAGCTACTTACCGTTAAACTTTCAAGTTCAGAGAAAAGTTTCTTAAACTTCCCAGGGATTTTCTAAAAAATACAAAACCCAAAAGTTCACATTTTGAGAACTAGTAAGAGAACTTTCCATTAAGTTGTGCTTACTTGTGCCACATCTCAGAAGCTCGGTGCCTCCATCTCTGGCTCTCCCCACAAGACGCCCCTCAGGGAGGCGGCTAAAAAATAGCTTAACAGCCACTTTACTCCGGAATCTAGCCGGGTAGACATCACACACACTGGCAATTATTTAGTAAAAACTTAGATTCCAGTTCCATGTCCCTCCTTTGATGAATGTGCTGATCTTCTTACCAGTCTTGCTGAATGCAAAATAATAACGCTGGCTGATAGTTTTTATATAAATGATGTAACTAGTTCCCAGCGAAGGGCTAAACAGTGAAACACCACGACAATCTTGAGTGACTAAGCTTGCACTTTAGTGGGGAGTCACTGAATTGTGCAGCTCAACCTCATCAACAGGCAGAGGATGGGAACATAGTATTTGGGCCAAAGGAGGGAACAAAACCAACACTTGGAATGTTCCAGCCTGACTTCAGTGCAGAGCGGGATGCCTTTCATATTGACTTAGCGACCTTCTAGGGCAAAGAGCTCCGGCCTGGAGTCGGGCTCAGCCTGAAGTTTGACTTTGTTCCTTTCCTGCTCTGCGGGTAGTGTCAATCTCCAAGTTCTAAGACCAGTTTGTTCAGCTCAGGACACAGAGACAATTGATACAATGCACCGAGCAGCCAGCCGGCACTTGACACAGCCCAGCCATCAACAAGAATGTTTAAGAAGGTGTTTACGGGAATCTGTTTCCAAACTGAATCAAAATAATGAGGCACACTACATGGTAATTAAACTTTTAAATTTTTTATAAACAGGTTTTTCACTTTAGCCATTCTGCATCTGGGTTGTTTATTTCTGCAAATAGGCAGTTCAACCTGTTGGAAACCACTGCCCCCTCCCCATGAATGAATGAGAAGACATATATATACAGAGAATATGCAGGCTTTACTAGTATTTCCACTGTTGTTTCTTCTCTCTCTTTCTTTCTTTCTTTCTTTCTTTCTTTCTTTCTTTCTTTCCTTTCTTTCTTTCTTTCTTTCTTTCTTTCTTTCTTTCTTTCTTTCTTTCTTTCTTTCTTTCTTTCTTTCTTTCTTTCTTTCTTTCTTTCTTTCTTTCTTTCTTTCTTTCTTTCTCTTCCTTCCTTTTCTTCATCTTTTTCCTCCTCCTTTAAATTTTTTCAAAGATAGGATTTTTCAATATAGTCCTGACTGGCCTTGAACTTGTGGTGATCCTCCTGTCTCAGCCTCTGAGTACTAGGATTACAGGCATGCCCCACAAAATCCAACCCTTTACTGTTTCTTCTAAACTGCCAGTCTAGTTTGCTGGCTATCTTAAGCAAAGTTGATGTCAAACTACCTGAAACTCAATGTGTCGGTTAATTTAACCTAGTCTAGAGGTTGGCCCTTGAGCCAGAGCTGGCCCAACTGTTTGCTTTCACAAATAAAGTTGTATCAGAACACTGCCACAACCATTCATTTATATATTAACCATGATGTTCTTGTACTACAATGGCTAAGTTAAGGAACTGTAGTTTGTATTGGCTAAAAATATTTGGTATCTGACCTTTGCTCAAAAGTTGTTGACTTCAAATTTGCTTCTCCTAAATTAACCACTAAGGACAATGGATCATTTTCATTCTTTGGTCACTAGATTGAAAGATCCTGTGGTCATCTGTGTGTAGAATCCCCACTCCCTGCTCTACGGTTTCCAACTCAAATCTCCACAGCCCTGTACTTGGGGCTTCTCACCGAGGCTTCTCAGCTACTCAAGGCAGAGTGCGCTTCCCCACTGCTCCTCCCTCACCTGGCCCAGCGGGACTGGTTCAAAAGTCCCTTCATCACGTGTGCATACTCTGTTTCTGTCTGTCCTGCACAAAACAGGTGGTCAACACACTCACTAAATCCAACTATTTGAATGTAACTGAATTACTTTTCCTCCCGATATGTCTTCTGAGTTTAACTCTAATTCTACCCCCCACATTCTCTCACTACCATCTGTTTCCTTCCTGCTTTGTTCATTTGGGGGAATCTGTCACTCGTCTCCTTTAGTTTTAGATCAGGAAAAATGACTTGCTTCCTTCCAGAGCAGGAAAGCGTTTCTTTTCTTTTGAACCTCTTCAGAGTGCACTGACCCTGACCCCACGCCTTCCACTGGAGGCGGCCTGGCCGAAGAGTGAACCTCGAGGTCTCTGCCGAGGCTCCAGGGAGCAGAAGCTTGGCCCATCAGCTTGCCTCTTGCGGGAGTCAGAACAGGGAGTCATGGAGAGAGCGGCTCAGGGAGTGAGAGGAACACAACGGAAGAGGACTGTGGAGAGAAGCTGAGGCCTGGGAGCCACACAGCCAGCCAGCCCACAGGGAAGAGAAGGTGACTCAGAAGAAACACTGGGGGAGAGAAATGGCGCACAGAGGGAGGTAGCCAGTCAGGAGAAAAAGGTCAGTGAAGGAAACAAATACCCGGGAACAAAGGGAAGGGGCCCTGGGAGAGGCAGGGAGTCTGACTTCTGGCTCTGGGTTAGTCTGCAGGGCCCCTAGCTCGGCTCTCCCATCCGTGACCTGCAAGGCCGTACGTCAGAACCTGAGCAGGCTCTTCCACGTTACAATCCGAACATCTTCCATCATACAAAGAAGGAGAGCCAGCATTTGTGACACTTGAACTTTATCGTGTTTTGTAGGCCTTCTTTAAGACGAAGAGTATAAAATTCCTTTTGCAAGTTATTCAAAATATACATCATCCAAGTGAAAACACTTCCCGAGTCCGGCCGTGAGGGGCCCTGGAGCTTAGATTCACGCGCATCGCAGGGGTCTGGCTGCTGTCCATCGCGCAGGCCACGGCTCCCAGGAACCCACAGGGGAACGCCAGCTCGAGCTGGGGAGCATTTCACAGTGTTTATCTCTTTCATGTATATGAGAGAACCACTTTATTTTAATTTTATTTTTTAGTGGTACATGTTTTCAGTACCTAACGATTACATTCCCTGTGGGGAGCTGGCACATGTGTTTAGGACATTTAGTTCTTTTTAATTCCCTTCCTTCCTCTTCCACCTCCCCTCCATCTTTTCATCTTCTCCCATTTGAGAAAGACCTATCTCCCTGCTTTCTGTTTTCTAATTTATGATCTGCTCTCTACTTATATTTTTGGTTTCTCATATAAAAGCATTATATTCTCATCTAAAAGTATTGGCATTTAAGGTTGCGTGTCTCATTTATTTCACTTAACTTTATGGTCTCAAGGTACATCCATTTCCTACAAATGACTCAAGTTTATCCTTTATAGCAGAGTAGCACTCTATTGTGTGTAAATACATTTTCCTCATCCATTCATCTGTTGACGGACATACAGGCTGTTTCCAAGATTTAGCCACTATGACTTGCATTGCTATAAACATAGATATCCATGTATCACTGTGATATGGTGATTTTAACTCTTTTGGAAAGATAAATAGAAGGTGAATAACTGGGTCAAATGGAATGTTTTTTTTTGAGACAGGGTCTCACTTTGTAGTTCGGGCTGGCCCTGAGCTCACTATGTAGCCCAGGCAAGCCTCGAACTCAGCAATCCTCCTGTCTCTGCCTCCCGAGTGCTGGGATTACAGGTGTGAGCCACCACGACCGGCTCTGTTTTTCTTTTTTTTTGAGAAATTTCCATACTGAGTTCCATACTGGCTGTATCACTTTACATTCCTACCAGTATTGTAGATTGGTTCTCCCAAGCCCAGCCTCACCACACTTTGTTACTATGTGATTTCTTTTCTTTGAGACAAGGTCTCCCTTTGTAGTTCAGTCTGGCCCTGAGCTCACTATGTAGCCCAGGCAATCCTCGAACTCTGGCCCTATTATTTGATTTCTTGATGATGGCCATTCTTTCTGGAGTTAGGATGGAGTTTCTGTGTTGTTTTAATTTGCATTTAGAGAACCATTTTAAAGACCATCTGATGGAAATGCTCTCTACCATATAACACACTACTTTGCTGTTTTTAGTTGAATTTATCTCATTTAAACCACTTAACCAAATTTGTCTTAATCAGGCTTTGTTTGTCATGTGCCCCCCGCAGAGAAACCCAGGCTCACCTCCCAGGTCTGGGACAGCCGGCTGACAGATGCAGTGTTGAGACCCATCACAATAGCGAAGAAGGAATTCAGGTTTCTCTGGGCTTTGCAGCTATGGAACAAAGCAAAGCAGAAGACACTCTGAGGACACATTCTTCCCATGGGTGAACATACAACTTGAGGCTGAAAAGCTCCTTTCAGGCCAGAGTTCAGCCTAGGTGCCTTCTTTGCCTGGCCCGCGGTTGGGCGGTGGCCCCGGAGCTATTTCTAACACAAAAGAAGAGATTCCCTCCTCGGCTGCTAGAGAAAGTCTCTGCTCTTGACACTCTTCTGACATTTCACAAGCTCCTTCCTCTTTTACACCCTGTTTTGTATGCATTTTCAGTTTCCACTGCCACTCTCTGAATTGCTCCTCTGAGTATAGCGCTCGGGCTGCACTGCACACAGCCTTGTGTCCGTCCTCTGCACTCTGTTGTGACTCTTGCCCGATGAGCCCTTCTCACCCCACAGTGCTCAAACCCCTCCCATTCCAACACACTGCCACCGACACAAGGGCCACGGCATCCCACAGAGACTTAAAAGTGTGGCATTTGCTATAGGGACGCTGCCTTAGATTTCCCATACAAAGAATTAAAGAAATATAATAAAAATTAAGAAGCCACTGAAGCCTAGTCATTCACTCTGTAGGTTATTTTAAGGTTATTCCCTGTACATAACACCTGTCAAGTCTGTGTTCACAAGTTTCATGGGCTTTCGGTCAGTTCGAACAGGCTGTGAATTCCAAATCCTTCTTAATCTAGACAGAGCTTGAAACAGCGCCACTGAGGTAAGAATTTTTTAAGATATAGCCCTGCCTTGAATTAAATCTGAACAAACCTGAATGTGTTTAGCATGAGGAGAGTGCAAAGAGGTTCTCAGTGTATGTCTGCTTAGCTTCCCCTCCTATGGCGACTCTGCCACCACATCTCCAGGGCCCCACGTGGACTTTGGGAGCAGGGTCTGGACAACCCTGCACCTGGTTTTTCCAGTTAAATACCACTTTGTATTGTGTACTATGGATGCTTTATCATCATCCTGATGGTTACAAAGTATGTCATCAAAAACATATTCCACGGTAGGCTTACTCTGCTGGCAGGGACATTCCTGTGTGTTGCATAAAATGTCACAGTGAATATTTCTGTGCACAGGATTTTTTGCTGGCGTGCCAAAGTTTTTCCTCTTAAGTTAGATTTCCAGCCATTACAGTGGTACTGCACATAGCTACGTTAGGAAGAGACTGATGGAGGTCAGAGGGACCACGTGGGAGACAGAGTCGGAGCGGACATGAGGCGAAACAGGCCTAAAGTTCAGGTCTGAGTGGACTTTAGAAACTAGGCCCCAAGATGGATATAGGGTGGTTGGGCCTTCGAGCCTCCCCAGAGACAAACAATAGCTCTAAGATGCACTCTAGCTGGCACCACCTGGTCCAGTGACCCTAAATAATATAAGGAACACAGAAAAACAACATAACAAACATGCAGACCAGATGACCAGAACACTGAGTCTGGTTCAGTCCTTCCAAAAAGGCCTCTGTTCTTCTCTTTGCTATGCACCTTTCACATACCTTGTTTTTCTATTAGATCGTTATTAGCTAAGTGACTGAATTTATAATCCTGCAGGTTGACCCCAGCTTGACCCAAGGTAACCTCTGGTGTGATTTGACTGTACAAAACCCCCAAGACAAAGGGCCTCGATCACAATGAACTCCTGAGCCCACCAGCCTCTCAGCTTTCTTTTTTTTTTTTTTTTTTTTTGCTTTTTGAGACAGGGTCTCGCTTTGTAGTTCAGGCTGGCCCTGAGCTCACTATGGTGCCCAGGCAAGCCGCTGCGAACTCAGCAATCCTCCTGTCCCTGCCTCCCGAGTGCTGGGATTACAGGTGTGAGCCACCACGTCCAGCATTGTGGTATGCGGTGTTGCTTGTTGGTGGGCGTGTCTCCATGCCCAGCATTATATGTGGTTACCGGGGATCGAACTCAGGTCCTTGTGCTTGTGAGGCAGGTGCCGGAACCACTGAGCTAACCCTCCGGCCCTCAGCTTTCTCTTAAGAAAAGTTCGCTACCCCTTTGTCCTTGGGCACAATCATTGTTTGGGATGCGAGACTTGAACTTGGCACCTCTAACAGATTCAGAGTTACTTTCCTAAATAGGGCAAAAGCTCCTAAGGGTTTAAAGGTTTTCATTATAAACCACAAACTGCTGTCTGCCAAAGCTCTAGCAGTTTTCAGGAAACTGAGTGAATGCATAGGTCACAGCCTGGGCAATGTGTTGGGCTCATACAGTTACTAGGCAAACAAAGACGTGGCCCCTGGCAGGTCCTGCCTGCGTTGCGGACTGGATCCTGCCCAGGAGAGCCTGAGCTCCAGCGTGGGCGGGGGGCACACCCGGGCACAGCGGGGCCGGGGGACTGCTGCCTCCATGCCTAGGGTCCGAGAGACCCTGGGAGACACACACCCACAGGTGCTGCACCGCGCAGCCTCTCCAGTATGGTCTTTCCTTGTGAGTCCTGCCAGCTTTGGCTCTGCCCTTAGCCCATAGAAGTAAGGGAGCTCTGGACCCTGTCCAGCTTACCCTTTTGTGGGTTTCTTGCCACCTTTCTTCTGGGCGGATGGTGCTTAGAACATTCCATGAATAAAATGAAGCAAGAAAACCCTGGTCTGAGCCTTGGAAGACCACTGGTTTTTGAGAGTTGCTGCTGCCTAAGGTTTCAGTATTGTCCTATGACTCTACCTCCCTGTGGCCATTGGCTTGGTTCCTTCTGTCCTTTCTATCTTATCAGATGTCTCGAAGTCCATCTTTTGACTGATGATTTGAAGACTGGCTCCTCAGCTGAGGTTCCTGTCAGGAAAATGCTCCGTCCCCCGCCAGCAGCCGCTCAGCGGGAGGCAGGGCTGGTGGGCTTCTGGGTCTCCTTTCTGACGGACGCCCCACCAGCTACGCCGTCCCCGCTGGACACTGGGCTACAGTGTGTGGCTATTTAAGGTTTCACATTCTGTCCCTATCCAACTGCCATTTCACATAGCTCTGCTCAACTTGAATACAAGAACTTTGGAGGAGTTGTCATACTTTTTCATGGTAAAAATTTATTATTCCTCTTCTTATTCAGAATCACTTTTCTATATAAAATTTTAGATATAATTCCCACCTTTTAATCTTTTAGCATCTCACAAGCAATTTTCCTAACCCATATACATTTTCTTTTTGGTCATATGTCAAAACCCACTCTCCCAATATGTTACACACACACACACACACATTTCTTTTTTAAAAAAGGAATTACATAGATTCAGTTTCTATAGGAGACAAATTGATACAGTGTAAATATCAGATACTATTCCAGTCGGAATCTTCTTTCACCGTGGGTCATTCATTCCATGATAAGAGCAACTGTGACACTAAACATTCCAGCCCAGCACACCCTTTGTCTCTGTGTGAGGAAATAAAATTCACTCAATGCACAGGGGTGGGGGCGGGGGTGGGGACGGTAAGGAGGGGAAACATGAATATGCAAATTGGATGCCTCAGGCAGGGAAAACACTTCATGATTGTGGAAATTACTGTTTTCCCTTGGTTACTCCTACTAGTGTGATTATCAGGAATTTAACTTTGTGTTTCTTCTGGCATTCTACTCTACAGGATAGGATAAAGACCAGTACCATAAATAATTCAAGAGCATAGAGCTATATGGAAAAGAAGTGAATATATTTTATTTCCCTGAGGATAGATACAATCTTATAGGAGGAATGGAGCTGGGTGGTGTCATTTTCCTCCTTGGAGCATTAATGTCCTCTTCCCCCCCCAACCTGTATAACTGGCATTTATATGAAAGCTTTTAATCCCAAATATCTCACTTTCAGAAATTTCACTACCTATTTTAGAACCTACTGGTTGAATTTTAAAAAGACCCCCCCCCCCACAAAGCAGTCTAAGATTTAGGCCTATCTGTTACCTCTCCTTCCACCCCAGGCACATCAGACCCCAGAAGCTCTTGACTCAGTAAACATGAGATCCCTGTCTTGGGGTCTCTCTGGCTATAGTATGCCTGGCCAGCCTTCCTGAAGGATTGCTCTGACTCTGTCACTCTCTGCCGCCTGACTTCCAAAGGAGTCCTTTCTGAGTTCAGCGGAAATTCAAGATTCCTCACAGATCTTCCTTTGCACACCAGTCTCCCAGAGCTTCCTTACAAACAGCCCTCCTTGGCTGCCAGATCTGAGGAGGAGGCGGCCTCGTGGGCCACAGCCTCCGCTCCGTCTCCGTGAATGCCCTGCCCGGAGGGAGCGCTTCTCTGACCTCTCACTATCACACCAGTCCACAGTTCGCACCCGCAAATGTCAGTTTCATCTCCAGGTTCACTGACCCCCGGGGAGAGCCTTCCCTTCTGTAAAGTCCCCGACAGAATGAGCCCTCACAGGAGCCCACCCCTCCCCCCTTCTCTTCTCAGCAGCAAGCTGAGCTGCCAGGGAAGCTGGAAAACTCCAAGCTCCTCCAGCCCTGGATGGGAGGGTATAGACTCAGTCTGGTTTCCCCACACCCCCCCTTCTACAGATGTGCATATATAATGACTCATCAGTGGGTACTGCCTGGATGTACAGCACTGACATGTACAGTCAGGACTCCAGGCCTTCTGGTTTCACGTCTGTGGATTCAACCAATCCCTGATCTTGTACTGTATATACTAGTTAGTCCTAGGAGAGTTGTATCTTGTCGTTATTCCATAAGTGTACAACTAGTAACAGTGTACAACTATTAACAGAGCATTTATATTGCACAGGTAGCATAAGTAATCTAGAGAGGGTTTAAAGTATACAGGAGGATGTGTGCAGGTCACATGCAAACACCTTACCATTTTATATAAAGGATGTGAGACCCTTAGATTCTGGGATCCTCACTGCTGCTCGCTGCCTGCAGCATAAACTTCTGAAAACTCGTTGTAGAAGGCCCCAACAGGCAGGCCCTATCCAACTACTGAGTCACACTTGGGGGCAGTCCCGTGCCCCAGCCACTGTGAGCGTCTCTCCTGTGTACTGTCCTCCAAGCTTGGACATGTACTGGCCTGCAAGAGTGGCCCTTTCCACCCAGCAGACCACTGCCATGCTTTAGAACCTCAGTCAAATGTTACTTCCTTCGAGAAGCCATCCCCGACTTTCCAATACATGGTCCACTAAATTCCCTCTGCACAAACAAACCTTTTACCTTTTCAAAACTGCCTTATTATATTTGTTAAACTTATTTGTTTATACAAGATTCTTTTACTTAATTGGTTTTGTTATCGTCCCAGAACCATATCTAACGAATCCTTGTACATGGGTCCTTCACAGAGAATGTGTAAAGAGTGGTGACTTAGTATTGGCTGGGTGAAATTTTGGTAATGTGCTGGGAGCTTCTTGAAGTTAGTGTCCTAGAGTATTGTTCGGATGGCTTCCCAACAGGAACAAGAAGGATGGATTAAAATCTTTCCCAATTCTTTTTGCTTCCCAGGTTTCCGATTGCATTTCTCCTTAGTGTTACAAAATAGTTTCTTATCAAATAGTTTTCAAATACAGTTATCACTTGTTACTTCCAGGGCATCCCAAGATGCACCTGATTTCTGCTCCTTCACTTACTTCCCCCCGTTTTCCTAGCTTAGGAGAGTCCACCCAGGCTTACTGTAGGATTGTGTACTCCCTGTTTATTAATTCTAAGTATAGAACATAAGCTTTAAGCTGGCATTTTGCCATTTACTTTAAGATATAAAAATTTCAAATGAAAAGACACAAATATTCAAGTATAGAACTTTCCAACCATTTTGTTCCTTAATTCCCTATTCAACTTTTACTTTTCAACCCTTCTTATCATCAGGGTGAAACAGGTAATGACACCAAGGTACTTTATCCACGAGACGTGAGGATGAGCACTAGTCACTGCGAGAAACTCACTGAGCTGCGATTTTGATGAATTTTTTCACCAGCTGTACTCGCTTGCCCAGCTGGCTGCAAAGCAGGATCTCCGTGGCCACCCAGAGCTGGACTTCGTTGCATCTCTGGAGCAGGAGGCTGAGGTTCACAGTGTGTTCCCCGCTTCCCTGTCTGCTGAAGGTGAAGTAGATCAGCTCTTGCTGAAAGAAAATGTATTCATCCCAAGGTTTATTTTTAGTGCATCAGGTCAAGCTGACACAAAAATTCAGTCCCTTTATAAGAGCCACCTCAGGAAGCCATCCTTGTATCACTAATATGTTAATGGGAAACATAGCAACAACAGGATATTAACTCAAAATGGTTATTCTTTAGTTTTAGAGATGCCTTATTCAATAATGTTCACTAGGAGAATTACATGAAAATATTTTTTTTAAATGTAAAGAAGACAACTTTATATGTAAGTCTAAAATACTCTAAAATAGTCTTACATCAAAGGCCAAATGGAATCCTTAAACTTCTAAAACTTACTACATAGAAAATTCAGATGAAAATGACACCAGCACCGCTAGTATTTATTAAGCTGTGCATCAGAACCAGTAGTCACCAAATGTTAGTGAGAATGAGAAAAACCTAGAGGACTATTAAAGCTCAGATGCTAGACCCACCCCTAATTTCTGATCAGTAGGTCTGTGGAGAGGCTGGAAAAACGATTCAGTATTTTTCTTCCTGTTCGATTTGAAACATGGCCGTAACTATGTTGACCAGCCTGGTTTTGAACTTGTGGAATGATACCCTCTCTAGTAAGTGGACTACATACACATGTGCACCACAGTGAGTGCATGGCAATGAGAATCTATAATTGCAGCCAGTTTCCAAGCGATGCCGGCAAGGTGGCCTCATTTATTGCCCTTTGAAAATGCTTGATATAAGATATACTAAAAAGTAAATAAAAAGTAACATAAGATTAAGGGCAAGGTCCAATGATTTACAAACAGGACCATAACTATAGCAACTGATCATATACAAAATAATACACTTCTAAACAAGTGGATGCCTGTTACAATGCATACACAGCAAAACATCCTTCTATAACAGCCTCTCAGAGTGTGGGATTACAGCCATGTACAAACACTCTTACCTACGAAACACTTTAAAGGACACTGCAAAATGAAAGTGAAGCTAAAAGTTGTCTAAACTCTGCAAGACGTTTCCTCTGCAGAAGAAAAAGGCCATTTCAGAATGAAAAATCTCGTCAAATGGCAGAATAAATGCCACATACAGCTACATCTTTCATCTCTTGACTCCTGAGAGCCTTTCCACCAGCCAAATCTACTCATTGTCATTAGCATTTTTCTCTTGACCTATTGTTTAAAATGTTTAAGCTATCTTCGAAGGATAAATTGGTGGACAGAAAAAATTGATAATATCCAAAATTTATAAGAAAGTATTTGGAGTCTTACAGCACAGTCTAAATTTATGAAATACTGTTAAATGTATGAACGTGTGTATACATACATACATATAAATGATTCTGGTATAACTACTGTAAACATCATAAAAAGCAGAAATATGAAAGTCAAAGGTAAAATTCTTTCGTCTCTGAGCATCATGTGTGTATATATGTCAAATACCCGTATAACCATAAAATTCCAGCAGATCCATACAATAAGCAACATTATACAAGTGCTCAGGAGGATTACATATTTTGATTTCCTTAGGAAGGGTCAGACTTCAGACATATTTCAAGTTCCCAAACAGCTTTTGGGCCGTGTTATCCCTAGCATAACTACATGCCGACATAAATAAACATCTTGAAGAATCCACAGTTAAAATAGCATTAGCATTTTTAATCTTTTCATTCCCTACTTACCTCATGAATTGAATTGAAGAGACTCCAATCAAAATTCATTAATTCCAGAGCAAGATCCCAAGTGTTCATTCCCAAAATTCTCATTGACCTTTGCTGTGATTCCTCATTTTCTGTGAAGGGATTCTAAACCGAAAGGAGCAGAAGGATCCTTAGTCTCAATGTTATATAGACCAGAGGTTGCCTGTAGAA
This sequence comes from Thryonomys swinderianus, assembly GCA_004025085.1. Classification (NCBI taxonomy): domain Eukaryota; kingdom Metazoa; phylum Chordata; class Mammalia; order Rodentia; family Thryonomyidae; genus Thryonomys; species Thryonomys swinderianus. The sequence continues at coordinate 18,374 of PVIC010029399.1, forward strand.
AGGCACTAGAAGTACAGATTTAAAAGGTGATCTTTCCCAAATGCACTTAATATTTTCCCTGGTCTTGGTCACCATCAGCGAGTTGCAGCCAATTTAGGAACTAGTCTGGGAAATAGAAGAATATGATCAATGATATTTCACTGAATTAGCCTGCACCTCCCCCTGCCCCCCAAGCACATACCCACACACCTACAAATCTGATTACAGAACATTGCCCTGGCAGATAGCATAATGAAAGCAAAAGCCCAGAAATCACTTTGGCTCCTGGTAAGAATTAATGTGCCAGCAGGGTTAGTATAAAAACAAACAAAAGAAATGTCACGGTGCACTTCAATAAAGACAGACATGGCTTTTACAGGAAATATGGCTAATATGTCTCATCCCAGACATGTATTTACAAATTTTATTAAAATATCCATGCAAAGTGAAAAAAATTTAACAGGAAATTTTTTTTAAAAAAGCTAATTTCATGTATACCCCACAGTAGCTGGTAAGTATCAACTGCTTTCTCCACATAAATGGAGCCTTATCACTAGGAGGCATGAAATTATTAAATGCCAACCCGGCTTAAATCTATCACCACCACTACAGTTATTAAAAAATAATTTGGCACTTTCCCAAAGTACTTGATATTTTCCAATTAAAATATAAATCTTCCCTTTTGAGGGACTAAACTTGAATAGTTAATGATTGAAAAGCAAAAAGAATGAGACTTTGCAAAAAGAAATGGCACGGTAAGGGCTGTATCGCAGACGACAAAAAGTAATCCCTCCTTCTAACCTGAAAAAGAAATCATTTACATTTCAGAAATTTTTTGCTAATGAAAAAATGTGCTAATTTTAAAAACTAGTAAGAAAAAAACCTTCACAGAGCTTTGCTGTAGAACCGACTCTCCTCAGAGCATGTCTAGGCACAAACTGCCGCTGTATTCTCAGTGTGAGACCTGACACGGGCCTCGGAAAGCCCCCAAGGAAGGAATGACCTTCCAGACACGGTCTCTCAGGCCCTGGCCGAGCAGGAGGGACAGACACTGCACAGACTGCAACAGGGACACCCAGGAGCTGGAACCAACATCAGAACCTGCTCAGTCTTTTGGAGCTGTGAGGTATGTTTACTTGGCTTTCTGTCCCTCTTACTTTTTACTAAAAATGCCTCTTACTCTGGGTGCATCTTTTGGTTATTCGAAGACTTCTACTTCCCTGTTCCTTCGTGGTGCTAATCCCAGGGTGCTAAAATTTACTAATGTGAATGTGTTAGTGGATACTGTGCTTTTGTGTAAAATTCAGCATTCTATTCTGACTGCTTTATTCCGGATGAGGTGCCTATATCCACGATTCCTGGGGGGAGACATGAGGCAGGGCCCAAAGCCGGTGGAGGCCAGTCCTGGCCAGAACGCAGTCTGCCTCCCCTTGGCGCCTTCTGCACGGCACCCCTGTATTCAACTGAGGCGCGCCCAGGGCTGCCTTGAACCCTCTGAAGTTGGCCCGAGCCACGCTCTGGGAAGCACCATGTGGATGAGGGAGAAAGGAGCAAGGGCAAGGAGGCCCACAGCAGCTATACATCAGAGTGTCGAGGGGTAAAATTCATCTCCTGCTTTCCTCAAAAACGCTACACAGTTTGTGTTTTCCTGATGACATTCCACAGGACTCCAGACCGCTGGAGAACAGAATAGGACAGGTCCAACTAAAACAAAGGATTCCCTCTGCATTTCTTCCTCCTCATCTACAAATTAAAAGAACCTGCAGGAGCTTCAGAATGAAACAGAATGGGATTTAAAGCGCCAACACTCAGTCTCAGTTGGCTGCAGGAAGCCGGGGAAATTTCTTCAGTCTTTCTACAACTCACAGGGATACTGAGAGTGTTAAGTGAGATACTGTACGTAAATTACCCAGTGCATGCATACCTGCTAGGAAGTATGTGAAGAGACACTGATTAATGTTATTCTCAAAACTTATTAGGCTTTGGATAATTCTACATAAAACATTTTTAGTAAAGCCATTTTAGTTAATCCATGTGGTATATAGATCCTTCAATTACAGTGTATGTACAACAAGAGCCAGCTAGGAAGACCCATCCCATGAGGAGTCCATGAGAGGAGAAGGGGAACCCTGGAAGGCTGGCTCCCACTGGTACAGCCTGTTCCTTCCAGAGGCCAGTGCATCTAGACAGGGCCCATCTTTCAGAGAGCGACCTCAACACCAAGCTCTTTAGGCAGAAAAACAGCAAAAAGGTCTGTTCAATCATAAAAGTTCTTCAAATTTAAATTGAAAATAAAGGACAAGTTCTACATTTCACCCAACTCTTGAGGGGTACCCTATGTCCCATAGTTATGACCTCATCTTACACAGGAAAGGCTGCTAACCCATTCTTTCTTCAAGGATATGGAACGTCGACAATGCACCGACTGGAATGGGTCTCTTTCCCCTTAAATCTACCTCGGTGCCTTCCTCAGCCTAATCTCCACACATACAAAAAAAAAAAAAAAAAAAGAAGTTGAATTAAAATTCCGAGAGAGGGAGTCATTCATCTCAGATCGCTTATAACTGGGCACGGTGACTCACGCCTATGATGCCAGCATCTGGGAGGCTGAGCCAAGAAGATCTAAAGTTTGAGCACAGCCTTGGCTGGTTACTAACTTGCAAGACCTTGTCTCAAAAAACAAAACAAAACCAAAAAACAAGGTTCAGATATTTAACTCACCCACGTATATGCATTGGTCTTGACACTTGAACACTTTAACCACAAGGTTAGAGATCCTTACCAATGTGTCCGCCAGGTCTTTCCGGTAGACGTATATCCGACCAGAGGCCTCAAGGGATTTGGAGATGGCCAAGTCATTTGACTGAAGCTCATGCTTTTCTTTAGTTACCAAAAAGGAAAACAGGTTTTAAAAAGTAAAAAACATAAGCAGGCCTATACAGTATATAGAGTAAAACTAGTATAAGGACAATGTTGAAAAGCACAGTAAGATTTAGACTACATTAATTCACTTCTGTACACTACACCATGCCACTAGTAGTAACCTGGACATTGCTGCTCAGCACCCATAGAGTAAAGCCTTCTGAGGGTCTCCTTTCATATTGGATCATTCTTTATGAGGGCAGTTTAAGGAAGAAAGTAAAACTTTTCAGGACTTAGCTCAGTGGTGCCGCACTGCCTGGCAAGTAGAAGAAGGTCCTGAGTCTGATCCTCAGTACCACAAACACAATAAAACAAAACAAAAGAAAAACACACCCCTAATTCACTTTCTCCAAAATAACAACATATACATTTTTGCAATTATTATATATATATGCATGCATTCATAATTACTCATACACACATAAGCATGTGCCATTACTCCTTATATGGTTTTATATTCTACTTCATTATAGGCACTTATCTAGTTACCAAAATTATATGCCTCATGGTTAATTGGTTATGTAACAGTCTATTCTACTATCATTTAATCTTTCTGCTACTGGCAGACATTTAATGGTTTCCAACTGTTTTGGTCACATAAATGAAACAGCATGATAGATGTTAAGTATTAGCACAGAGCCTGTCATATAACAAGTACTTGATAAATGAGTTCTATCGTTGAAGCAGTCATAATACACTGCTCAAGTCAGTGTTTTTGTGTATAAATTCTTTTCTGTTTATAGATGAGTTCCTTAAGACGATTCCCAGTCCTGAAATTACTGGGTCAAAAGGAATGAATAATTGTAAAGTTTTTGATAAAAAGTGTTAATCTGGCCGGGCATGGTGGCTCATGCCTGTCATCCCAGCACTTGGGAGGCAGAGACAGGAGGATTGCTGAGTTCGAGGCTTGCCTGGGCTCCATAGTGAGCTCAGGGCCAAAACTGAACTACAAAGCGAGATCCTGTCTCAAAAAAAAAAAAAAAGTGTTAATCTGTATTCCAATTTTTCTTTCTTAGAAAACAGAAAATTTGTGTACTGACCAACACTAATTAGTACTTTGGGTAAGTCTGCTATTCATTAAAACAAACTAACAAGGGCCGGAGGGTTAGCTCAGTGGTTCCGGCGCCTGCCTCGCAAGCGTAAGGACCTGAGTTCAATCCCCGGTTACCACATATAATGCTGGGCGTGGTGGCTCACGCCTGTAATCCCAGCACTTGGGAGGCAGAGACAGGAGGATTGCTGAGTTCGCGGCGGCTTGCCTGGGCACCATAGTGAGCTCAGGGCCAGCCTGAA
>PVIC010029400.1:0-22556 GCA_004025085.1 Thryonomys swinderianus
CATTTATCTATTGATGGATATCTAGATTGATTCTATAGTTTAGCTATTGTGAGTAGTTCAATAAAAACGGGAATACAAGTATCTCTTTGTCATACTGATTTTCTCTCCTTTGAGTGTATGTATACCTAGCATGAAATTACTGGATCATGTGGTAGTTCTATTTTCTAGCATTTTAAGGAAATTCCATACTGTTTTCCACAATGGCTGTATTAATTTACAATCTCACCAACAGTGTACCAGATGTCTCCTTTCTCCACATTCTTACTAGCACTTAATATATTTTCTTTTTTATGAGACCATTTTAACTGAGTTAAAATGACGCCTCCTTACAGTTTTTATTTGTATTTCCCTGATGATTAGTGACACTGATATTTTTCATGTGCTTCCGGGTCATTTGTCTTCTTTGGAGGATCAGATCTTTAGCCCATTTTAATTCGATTACTTCCTGCAAAGGACAATTTTCTTTTTAATAGTCTTAATACAGTTTCTTGACTTCACATTTACTCTTTAGGTAAGAAATATCTAACCTGAAAGGAAATGACCTCACTTATGAAACAAATAAGTAACCATACCACAGATAAAATATGGTTATGTTTTCCAGCAATAAAACACCAAATCCATATCAGCACAACGCAGAAAGAAAAAAAAAGAGAAAACCCACATCCTTTGTGTCACAGTATACATTACTAAAATCAATATCTGAAAATAAATGTTTTCTATATATGGATAATAGCAACAAACCTTTTCCTTTCTCTCTTTTGCCATTATTCTTCTAACTCCAAGAGCTAACTCCCTATGCTTTTTAGTTTTGCTAAAAAGGCAGTGCTTAACAGTAGGAAAAATGTGGGATTTTTCTATTTTATGAACCTGGGATAGAATCCTGCTTTGCCAACTACTAGCTGTATAGACTTGGGAAGTTAATTGCTCAGTTTAAACTCATCTTTCTTTCCATTTTGTACATAATAATACCTACTTTTCATTGTACTTAATATTGTAGCCAGTGTCTAAGGTTAATGGGTACCTGATCAATCACAGATGCTTACATTATTGTTGTTACTGTAGTTGCTGATTTTTAATTGATTTTAATATAGTTTACTAACCTAGTATTCTACATGATAACCTCTCCATGGAATATTGTGAGACTTTTAAGGCCAGTAACACAAGGTCCAACTGACACTGAGACAACCCCAAAAATGAACAACCTATAATGGCAAATCAAGAAAAGGGTTTCGTTCCTATGCTTCCTGGTTGTGTGAGAGTTGGTCTTTATTTTTTTTTGCTTACTAAGCTTTAAGAAATTGCCTAATACTTCTTAAAACTTGCATTTTAAATGGTCTAGGAAAGATAAGAAAGAAATAACCATTACGTTCAAGGTGACTTGAATTACAAAGGAAGAATTCAAAATACAATTATCCAGAAATATAGAAAATTGTAAAGACGGGAATAAATTTAATCTTAACAAGTAAAAGAATAATAACAGGTCAAATAAGAACTTTTTAAAAACTCACTTTGCCAATATTTAACACTCAAACTAGGTGTAGACACATAAAGTCTATACCTTAAAAGCTTGTGGGTGACCAGATTTATTCTCATAATCTCCAATGATTCTTCCTTTAAGTGACATTAGATTTAACTTGAAATCTCCTCTACAGACCCACTGAAATTTTACATAATTTACAATGTCTTTCAGAGGCCCAGAAAGTCCTTCACGAAGACTTCCTGACCTCCTTGCCAACAGTATTTTCCTGTGTCTCTGGGTCCCTTCACCTCCTCAACTAAACCTGCGCAAGGAACTGTTGCGCATCATCAGAGTTCATGAATCTGTCCACAGCTTTGCTCTTTATATTTTCTACAACCAAAGCTCTTTGATGACGGGAACTGTGTTTCATTCATGTTTGCACCATTTTAACATTAGGTACTCAAACACAGGTCTGGCATAATTGCATGGGAAAAGAAATAAATGAACATGTAAATTCCTTAGAAAAGGTTCTGGGATGATTTGTACAATTAATGGCTTTGTTAATTGTCTTTCTGTGTTGGTAACATTCCTTATCAATTGTTCTTTGTTCAACACATATAACTATATTAACATATATAGCTATATTAACATCTACAGCTATATTAATTATAGCTTTACCTACTTTTGAGCTCACGTGCCTTGCCTCCTTTCTGCATAAATAATAAAGAAAAAGAAAAAGACAAAAATAACTAAAATCCCCAGCACTTGGGGGGCAGAGACAAGAGGACTGCTGAGTTCACAGCGGCTTGCCTGGGCACCATAGTGAGCTCAGGGCCAGCCTGAACTACAACGCGAGACCCTGTCTCAAAAGCAAAAAAAAAAAAAACCCTAAAATCCAGTAAAAGCCTAAACCTTACTATTATAAAGTGACTTTGTGTGCAGCACAGATCCAGTTTGCTCAAGGGAGCTAGACTCACTGGAATTCAGAAAACCAAGACACTGAGTTTAGCTTCTTTATAGACTAGTTGCCCCAAAAGATGTTTTTTCCTTTTCAAGTATTAAGTTGCAATGGTTGCTTTCCTTACACTAGTACATGTTTTGCAATCAAGGACTTTTGCCACCACCCAGGGAGGCTCTCAGTATCTTGGCCTCTGCTACAGTGGGTAGAGGATTAGCTCCCAACCCGACTGAGTAGCAGAAAGGCTAAGTGACAGGCATCCTCCCAAGAACACCGCAGATCCAGCCACTTCAACCTCCTCCCAGCCTTCTTCTAGCTTTGGGCCACTTGGCCCTCTCTGCTGTCTATCCAAACTGTATTACGTAGTAGTTCTCCTGTGGAATGTCTTCGGCTACTAATGATAGCATAAAGAGGCAAAAAGAGAATAAACTACTACTATCCTAGACTGAATCAACAGCCTTATACATCCCACACCTTCCCTGGGAATCTCCCTCCTGCATCAGAATCTCCTGGGGTTCTACTTAAAATGCAAATTTGCTGACTATGAACCAAACTGGGGTGGGGGGCAGGCCTAGGGAATCTGCATCTTAACACATTCCTACACGTTTATTGCTATCACCCTGTTTGGAATGACAGATCAGGGATGGGGACTTACCTCAAGTGGTAAACATAAGGGCCTGAATTCGATCCTCAGTATGGGGTGGGGGTGGGGACCAGTGCCTACCTTGGAATGAGGGATCAATTTAGACACAGGGCAAAAAGAAAAAAAAAAAGTTCAACATAATAGGAAAACTTACTTATAGTAGAACTAACCCAAAAAACAAGTACTAAACTCGGTTTAGTAAAACACTGTCATGCATGTAAATGTTGCAGGAAACAATCATAACAGAATTGTTGCAAAGGGCACTACCTAGACTGCTGGATCTACTCACCCCTAGCCACATCCACCCTCACACATGGTCTCCAAATCTGTTACAGCCAAGCTTCCTTAATGCAAAGGATGAATACATATAATAGAATTCTACTCTGGGCCATTCTTTTAGTTTCTCCAGAGTCCTGTGAGAGAATTATAGGAGGAAATGAAGTCCAGCTTCATGCAAGATGCTATATGGCTCTCATCAAAAGGATGGAAACCTGCGCAAGGGCTTAGATCAAAGAAAACTGGGTCTTGACACCTCTCACTGTGACCTGCAAGTAAATCAATCCCAACAGTTCAGAGAGGTGGCAATGAATATCAAGTCTAAAACCAAAATGAGGGGCCGGAGGGTTAGCTCAGTGGTTCCGGCGCCTGCCTCACAAGCACAAGGTCCTGAGTTTGATCCCCGGTGACCACATACAATGTTGGGCGTGGTGACTCACACCCACCAGCAATCAATACCACATACCACAGTGCTGGGCATGGTGGCTCACGCCTGTCATCCCAGCACTCGGGAGGCAGAGACAGGAGGATTGTTGAGTTCAAGGCTTGCCTGGGCTACACAGTGAGCTCAGAGCCAGCCTGAACTACAAAGCGAGACCTTGTCTCAAAAAAAAAAAGCAATTTCCTATGTCTCAAACTGATGGCTTTGCTATTCATTATTTGAAAATAATAGCAAAGGAAAGAAAGAATTTTATTCTCACAAAAATATTCTGTTGTTGGTAACCAGTACCTGTTATCCCTCTGTTCACTTGTATAAATTGCATGAACAATAGAGATGTAAAAACTAGTTTCTCACAAAGAAGATTCTAATAGATATATTTTACATAAAATCAGAATTGTCAGGGGCCGGAGGGTTAGCTCAGTGGTTCCGGCGCCTGCCTCGCAAGTGTAAGGACCTGAGTTCGATCCCCGGTTACCACATATGATGCTGGGCTGGTGGCTCACGCCTGTAATCCCAGCACTCGGGAGGCAGAGACAGGAGGATTGCTGAGTTCGTGGCGGCTTGCCTGGGCACCATAGTGAGCTCAGGGCCAGCCTGAACTACAAAGCAAGACCCTGTCTCCAAAAAGCAAAAAAAAAAAAAAGAAAAAAAAGAATTGTCAGATAAGATTAGTATAATTTACACCAGAAATAATACCAGCCACTGGCACACTTAGGTAATAGGATTATTGGGTACAAAATCTGCCCAGCAGTCCAGGAAATATTTTTGTTCACCTCTCCTGGAATACCAATTGCTAGGTGCATATGCTAGATTCAGGGCTAACTCCAGTTTTGTTGGCTTCTCTGTGTGTTTGTATGTTTATATGCCTATAAAAATGTACACACAGTATGTGGATCCATTTGTATAGATATGTCTATAAATCTTCATCGTAAATTTTTTCTCGTTTCCACACTCCAACTTCTAAAAGCGTGATTCTAGACAACCTTTCTTATCCTTGAAAACTTCAGCAAAAGCACATTATTTCCCCCTGAAGCACAGAAAAGCAATCTACTTCTGCTCTAGGATTTGGGTTCAGTCTCTTCCGTTAGGTGTCAAGAACCCAGAAGGTGTCCCAGGTATAAGACTTATTTCACAAATCCACAGGTAGCAGAGACACTGGTGGCTCCTCCTTTGGCAGCTGAATGGCAGAGGCCCAATGTCCTCCAGGCTGGTAACCTGAGGTGTTCCTGGCCAAAACACCCCACTCTGAGCCAGAGCCCAGGAGCCCTCCCCAGGCTCTACAACTCAACGTTCTGGGATTCAAGCTGGTGTCCTGCAAAGGGCAGGGTGGGGGTTGTCAAGGAAGCGACAGTTTGCTTTGAACTGGTCAGCAAGGGGCGTTGTGCAGCTATCAGGCATCTTAATAAATCAAATGTATTCAGGAGGTAGAAAGTCATGGATTGTATCCAGTAGAAGGGCATTTGGTCACTTCTATAATGTGGACAAGGACGCTGTTTTTACCCATATTTGAACATGACTACGGAGCAGCCTTGTTTTCCTCGCTTTGTTAGGTCACCTTCTCTAATACAGTTGATCTGTGAGTACCAGGAAGAGGGCCCAGCTCTGAGCACTGCACAGTCAGTGCCAGCCAGCCTTCATCTTCTTTGGTAGATAAAGAGCAACCGGGAATTCTTCTCAAGGCATCCAGCATAGAGAGAGAGAGAACAAACAAATCACCAGCTCTGATCTAAGAGTAGTTTACTCTTCAGTGACAGGAAGAACTAGAAGAGGGCTCTGTAGAGAGAGGAGGTGCTCAGGGAAACCACCACCAGCCAGGAAAAGGGAACAGCAAGAACTTGCAGGCAGGAAGAACAGCAAGTCTAAGAGGAGTCACTTAAGAAGGGGAAAGAAAGGGTATTTTCAAAAGACTGGAGGGAACGGACTAAGCAGGACATAGACCTGAGAGCCAGGCCTGCAAATAAATCATAATAAGAAGTTTAAATATTAGGGAGAAGGAAATGGGAAAGTGTTTGACAAGTGGGGGAGGTGACATGATCAGACTTGTGTGAATGATAATCCTGACTGCTATGCAGAAAGTGAAATAGTAGAAAACAAGACCAGAAGACAGAGTACAAACAGAAAGGTCCCAGTAGTCCTCAGGGGCCAGAGGAAAAAACATGACCTGTAGGAGTTATGTGGAAGCCCAGGGCTCTGTGGCTCCTCATCATCAGGGGTAAAGAGAGGCTCTAGAGCTCTACACGCCTGTGACAAAAACCTCCACACTCCTTGCTCCCCTACTCACAGCGCCTCACCCTTTGCCTTGAGCCCACCAGCCTGGCCTCACCCTTCGGTCACCTAACTCCTCCAGGCTTCACACCTCCACCTCCGGTGGCTCCCTGGCTTGAATCTCTGCTGCATTTTTTACACCTAGTATTTAATAACCACTGTTACAGGTTATGTTTCTTCTTCTGCCTCCCTCACTGGAATGGAAGCAACTCTGCTTCTTGTCTGTTTTCTAGCTGATGGGGAAAGCAACTAAGACCAAACTTGTCAGAATACTTCCGCTCCCGAAAACATAGCTCAAACCCATACCAAGTGTCATGTGGTAGAATGGGGAACCACAAGAAAAGAATCATGCATAATATCAAATGCCTTGAAAGAGGTCAGTGTCACCATGACAGACTGAAAAATATGCAGTGATACAAAGCACTATCATTTCGGTCCTTTTACTGGAAACAGCATGATCTGTGCTGGTGGTACAAAAGGTGAAGATGATTCATGTGAAGTAAGTTAATGAAAACTTTTTAACCATTTTGCGTACAGGAAATAAAAGGTGAAAAGAGAGTGCCCTGGGTGAACAAAACAGACATGTTTAGGGCCTGTGAGGACTTTGGCTTGACATCAGTACGTGACATGCTCTTTTGTCCTTTATGAACCACTTGCTTGAGAGTGCTTCCTCTTTACTAATGATTTGAGTTTTTTGAGGTCCTGGAGTCAATCCAGTATCTTCACAAAATACATCATTTAACCGCCATCCACAGATGTTCTCCAGTCCTCTCCAAAATAATTGTGACAGCTGACATTTATGCTGCTGGAGAACTGTACAAGAATAAGTCCACAGAACAGAAGCAAATTCTATAGTACTCTGTCACATCACTTAATGCTCAAGAATGCTATGAGATAGGCACTGTTAGCATCTCTGTTTTGTGCATAAGGAAACCTAGAAGTAAAAGTTACTTACCTTCCCCAAGTTATCTAACCTGGCCCTTAGGGAATATGCACTGAGGTTGCCTGACTCATCACACCTCCATTGTTCTGCCTCTTGATTTATCTAGAACAGGCTTGATCAGAGATGGAAGCTTTTAAAACTCATGAAAATAGAATATGTAATGAGAGACAAATCCATGCAGGGAAAAATATCTAAAATCTAAAATATCAACAGTGCTTGCTGTCTGAGAACAACTTATATAGTGTCTTCAGAGCAGGGACTAGGTAAGATCCATCTCAACCCTGCTGGGAGTACCAGCATTCAGTTTCTTGCTTTGACTTTGTTTGGCCAAGAAAAGAAGACACAGGTCTACTGAAGAGATCATCGTTTTTTACCACCAAGAGCTTCCTTTGTTATGCCTTCTTTGTATTACTGATGAATTCTCTAGAATTGCCTTTTTCAAAAGGCAAATTATTTAGAAAATATAAGAAAATGTGTGTTAACTGGTTCTGAGAGCAAGAAAGTAAAAAAAGAAAATTTATATTAGTCTTTAAATATAGAGAGCAAGTTAGCCAGAGGGAGGCTTGAATGAATGAATGAAAGGGTGAGTAATTATTGCAGGAAAGCACTTATTTAAGACATGTGACTCAGTATATCAGATACAAAAGACAAAAGATTGATAAATGAGCCTTCATCAAAATTTTAAAATCATGCACTTCTGAAGACATCACCAAGAAAGAAGAAACCCAAGTATTGGAGAAAACACTTATAAAGTATATATGTTATAGGAGATTTATATCTGGAATATTTAAACATATAACTCAATAATAAAAAGACAACCCAATTTAAAAGTAAACAGAAGATTGGAGTAGATATTTCACCACAGATACATGAATGGGAAATAAACATATAAGAAACTCTGTATCATTAGTCATTAAAGAAACACAAATCAAAACCACAATGAGGTACTGTTTCACACCTGCTAAAATAACAATTATCAAGAGACATAATATCAATATTGACAATCATTTAGAAAAATTTGCAGCCTTATTAATTGTTAGTGGGAATTATGATATAGCCACTTTGGAAAATGGTGTACAAGTTCACCAAAATGTTAAACATATAGCTACTGTGTTATTACCAAGTTACTCAGTAATTTCACTTTTAGGTATAACCCAGAGATGTGGAAACGTAAGTTCACACAGAACTTGTACAAGAATGTTCACAGAGGCATATTTAAATAGCTAAAGATCACTCACGCTTGTAATCCCAGCACTTGGGAGGCAGAGACAGGAGGATTGCTGAGTTCGAGGCTTGCCTGGGCTACATAGTGAGCTCAGGGCCAGCCTGAACTACAAAGCAAGACCCTGTCTCAAAAAAAAAAAATAGCTAAAGATCAGAAATAAAGTAAATATTCATCAACTCATGAATCCATAAGCAAAATGTGCTATATCCATATAATATCACATTCTTTGACATTAAATAGAAATGAAATACTGATACATGTTACAATATGTACAAACCTCAGAAACATTTTACTAAGTGAAAAAAATCATTCACAAAAAGTCTAAATATTTTATGATTTCATTTATCTGAAATAGGCAAATCTATGGAATAGAAAGAACTAATGATTATAAGCTTCTTTGGGGATGATAAAAATATTCTAGAATTGAACTCTATAAATATATTACATTGTCCATGTTTAGGTGGATAAACTTTATCACATACAAATTATATATAATAAAGCTCTTAAAAAGCCAATATAAATGTAGGAATAGTAGCCAGTCACATTGAAACAATATTGTCATTGTTTCATTATTTTTCTGTAAGTGCAGTCAATTAAAGTTTGACTTTTTAAAGTCTGCACTAAAATTATTCATCAAAACCAGAAGCAGAGTAACCCACTGCTGTTATCAAAAATGATGAAATCCTGCCGGGCACGGTGTCTCTCGCCTGTAATCCCAGCACTCAGGAGGCAGAGGCAGGAGACTGCTGAGTTCGAGGCTTGCCTGGGCTACATAGTGAGCTCAGGGCCAGCCTGAACTACAAAATGAAACCCTGTCTCAAAAAAAAAAAAAATGATGAAACCCTGATGTACTACTGAGATCTGTGTAAAAGAAACACAAGGTTCTCAGCAGGATTCCCTTCTAAGGTGGTATGATTTCTTTAAAAAACTAACCACTAATTCTGCAAGCCTAAAGGTGTTAATTTCTTATGAAGGAACCAGTAGGTCTGAAATCAGTAGGGTATTAACTGGGGGGTTAACTGATTCAACACTAGACACCCTGACAAAATCTATGACCATATGTATCACAATAAAGACCATCTTCTCAGCTCAGAAAAAGAGTGAAAGACTTTTTTAATAGAAAGTTTACTCCATTCTATTTTTCCAGGGAATGATGTTGATTCTTTTTCACTGAGATATTCCCCAATATTAGAACAAATTAACCATGTCTAATTCCCACTTTTCTTCTCAGTTTTTGGTGTCTAGAATTTCAACCTTGAACAATCAGGGGAAGCAAAATAATATGGTTGAAAAGGGCCAACAGCCCCTACCTACTCCACCAACCCGTGTCTCCACACCAGCCTCTGATCTCATATTGAAGCACAACAAACTAATATTCACAAAGCAGAGAAGAAAAATAGAGGCAGCGGTTTTTGTGTACCTGTTTCCCTCCTGGTCAATACTTGCACTTGACTTATTAATTAAGTAACCCAAGGAGAACCCAGAAACTAACATGACTGGTGACCAATTTTAGGACTTTAAAAGAGCTTTGATTCTTAAATCTGCCATTTCTGGATACTGAAGATAATATTGCTGCTGATGAAAAAGTCTTAGGTCAGATACTTACAGTCTCTTCCTGTGTACTACATTCAGCTGAGAAAAAGTCCTAGTCCCACCAACCTTGCAGACTTACAATGTTGCCTTAACAGCCTTAGCAAAGTAAAGCATGTCCCTTGGCATTGAGTGATTACTGACTGCTCTAGCTTGTGTTTCATTTCCTAGGGCAAAATTTTACAATATGAAAGAAAAAGAAGAAAGGAAACCACATCCTTTGCACTCTCCTATATAGGGTGAGCCAGTTGAGAATCAAAACTAGATGTTCCTGTTGATTGATGTGGGGACACCAGCTGCAATGAGGAACTTCTGTTCGCCTCTAGCACCTTCTCTCAGCATTGTCATTTTTCTTCTGCTAGTTCCTGAAGGTAAGACTGATTCTTGTGATTTTCATCATCACTAAGCAAAGTGGAGCCAACTTTCAGTGACTCTTTGATAGAAGTACCTTATTATGCCAAAAGAGTTTTCTTCTCCGAGTTTTAAAATGGTTAGCCATCTTTTCCCTTATTTTTTATGAATTATTTATTTTAAAAGAAAAATTCTTTCATCTTTATATTCTTTCTAAAATATAACAGCACCACCAATTTTTATTGCTGCCAATTTTAGTTTGAAAAATTATTTTAAAAGGACATTGTAAAGAGGAGCAAACACTCAGGCCTGGTGGAGCATACTTGTAATCCCAGCACTGAGGAGGCTGAGGCAGGAAGATTGCAAAGAGTTCAAGTCTAGCCTAGACTACATAATAGGTTCAAGACCAGCCTGAACTACATAGAAAGACCCTGTCTCAAAAAAAAAAAAAAAGAAAGCAAACAAACACACAAAATATTTCTTAGTTAGGAAAACAAGATGTATTTCAGGAAAGGAATAGTGGTCCTTAGTCAGCTTGTCATCAGCCAAATAAGTTCATATATTGAGATTCTTTTGTTCATCTCGGACCAAATCAAGGGAGGCCATGCGGGAGGGAAGGATTTAATAAAGGCTACCTCCAAGGAAATGAGAGGGAGCCATTTGCCTCAAATCATCACTCATCATGTGCAGGGTTAGGGTCTTTTATAACAAGGGAGGGGCAGGAGATACAATCAGGTAATACACCTGTTCAGAGTTGGATGTGGTGGATTATTCCCTAGGTTTGAAAAGATTCAGAGAAGTCACTTCTCCAAAAGGAAAAAAATATTAACTTTTAAAGCTCCATTTTGCAGTGGCAAATACAAGCTCAGCCTTTCTGCAGAAATGCACAGATAATGTTGTACTGAAGAGAACTAAGACAAATCTGACATAGATACTAGAAGTGAATCCAGAATGATTAGAAGTTTTATAACCATTGTATTTCTCTAGCCTCTCCTTGGGGTACCTTAGGACATTAGGAAAGTCCTCACAGCAACCCTTTGGGAAAACTATAGTAATTTTCTGTTGTTGCTAAATGGTAACCAATATTCCTGCTTTTATATGAGTTCCACCTGCAGGAGTTGAAATGCTATAGCAGTTGTATCATTGTCACTGGATGGGAAATACGGTGGTTTCTGAGTGGCTCTAGATTTTCAATGAAGAAACTTGTAGGAAGTAAGTTTTCTTTGGACTGGGGTAAAATCAGATAACAACTATGGAGGCAGCCAGTGATTTTTCCCCAGGACTCATCAGCATTTGGAAGTAAAAATAGTGGACAGAGTTATGGAATAACATGGATGCTGCGAATTTATAAAGAAGTTCTCGGGCTTGCACCTAAAACTAAGAGGAGAGTGTAAAAGAAAACAAGACTGCAGGACATTTGGGACTAAAGGGTGGGCGTATTACAACAAGGCATATTACATCCTCAACAAGATATATATATATTTTTTTAAATCCTGCAATATTTTATTTATTCTCAAAGGGACAACAAAAACTCTTTGCTCTGCTCCACATTGTTTCCTGTGTTCACAGACAGCAATGTGAGCCCAGAAGAACAAAGAGCTCAGCAAGACCTGAGGATCTGAGCTACAGGTCTCAACCCTCTTCCAAATTAGCATTATCTGGAGGACATTTTAAAAATATTTACACCAAAAAAATATTGACACAACAGCTCCAGCCTCAGAAATTCTGATTAAATTGTGAATGAGGACCAGAACATGCTAATTTTAGAACCCTCCCACCCCCTCCAACCACTACCCCAGAGCTTCTAAGAGTGGCTGATGGCAGATAAGGACTTATTTCTGAGGCTGGTATATTGGTCAAACAAACAAATGAGAAACTCTACAAGAAGTGTTCAGTTGACTTCATGATTTCGGAATTCCAGGAAGTCCAAAAATTCACCTTTGCAATGACCCATGTACGACTCAGCCCAGGGAAAATTGGGACGTGGCTAAAGTTCTTTTGGTTTGTGTGAGTTCCTTACCCCTTTCTTTCTAGAGCCTAGAATTTTGCCTTTTTAGCTCCGCTGTAGAACCCGCAGGCCTGTAGTCATTGTCTTCCTCTTCCTCTCACACTCATCAGTCCTTGGGGAAAACTTCTCTCCATCACTGATAATTTACTGTGAATTTGGCAATGAATTAACTTTAATTGTGGAATAAGAAGCACTGTAGTGTATTCCAAATATTGTGAATCTCAGCCATGTATCAGGGGAAATATTTTAGGAGAATCCACAAGTGTATGCTGTAGGGGGAAGAGAGCTGAGAGTCCATCACCAAGACATAGAATCCTTTCAGCCAGGATGTATAGTTTGTGTTTGGTTTATGTCTCACTGTTGTTTAACAACATAATCCTAGTCAATCATTAAGGGAAATTTATTAAGACAGAAACCTCTACTTAGCTTCCCCCTTCCCCTTACCATACTGCAAAGGCCTTAGATTAAACCATGTGTTTTGGTCCAGAAAGTGAAGATATTAGGTGTGATAGGTGTTATTCTTTCAATGTTTAAGGAAGGATAAAGCAACTCAATAATGGAAAGTCTCAATCACCAAAGACTCATGGAGGGTCATAGCTAAAAGGAGCTAATCTCAGTTTGTATGTTGTGCTTTCCTGAGAAGTTGAGGTACCAAGGGAAATTTCTAGATTTCTAAAATCCCCTCTACTTCCCCAAATTAATTCTAACCAGAAGGGGCCTGGGGCATTCACGACCATCAGCATCTCCTGCAGCAATCGCCTCTAGTGTAGACCACCAACCTATGGCTCTCTGTCCTTTTCAAAGCCTGAGGCCTGGGGCCAGAGGGTTAGCTCAGTGGTTCTGGTGCCTGCCTCACAAGCACAAGGTCCTGAGTTCGATCCCGGTAAACACATACAATGCGGGGCGTGGAGACTCACGCCCACCAACAATCAATACCACATACCACAGTGCCGGGCATGGTGGCTCACGCCTGTAATCCCAGCACTCAGGAGGCAGAGACAGGAGGATTGCTGAGTTCAAGGTTTGTCTGGGCTACATAGTGAGCTCAGAGGCAGCCTGAACTACAAAGTGAGACCCTGTCTCAAAAAAAAAAAAAAAAAAAAAAAGCCTGAGGCCTGGGGTTAGAGGTTTGTGATAAATTTCCAGGCTGACAGTCTCTGGAATGCAAGTGGCATTCACTCTGTGAGTGCAAAAGCAGGTACCTCTCAGAGAGTCCAACAGGGACAGGATTGAAAGTCAAATGTCTACAGTTCTACATGGAGTAAAAGCAGGAGGAAATACTTTCAGCCACGCTTTCTCTCCTGGAGAGAAAAGTATGTCTGGCCTTAAGAACATGGTTTTATGAAGGGCTTCAGGGTGGACTGATGATTTACCTTTTCCTGCTGAACAGATCACTGTGAAAGAATTATTGGAGGAAAGGAAGTGGTTCCTCATTCAAGACCCTACATGGTCCTACTTAAACTTAACAAAAAGAACATATGTGCTGGTGCTCTGATTGAAGAAAACTGGGTGTTGACTGCAGCCCACTGTGATCTGTAAGTTTTAAGCCTTTTAAAAGAAAAGCATGGAGGTATCATATATTTTCATATTACTAAAATCTTTGGAAAGTCTTTGAGAACTTGCTTTAGCCCAAAAGGAAGTTAAATCCATGGACAATCAGAGTAATGAGGGAACAGCTTTCTCTGAAGACTGTCCAGGTACAGGTGCTGCAGACAGATTAGCTACAGCATGGAAAGGTTACTTTCAGGGCTCACTCGGGGGCCCAGGCACAGCCATCAGGTAGAGCCTGTTTCAGTGCCTTCCTGTATCTTATGGGAACCACTCATTCCTTCAACCATCTCAGCCTCTGTCAACCATAATACACCCTTACACCTCTCCCCAGGCTGCTCAATATGACAGCTGCACGTGGCTATGTAAATTGAATTAAAACTAAACAAAACTATAAATGTACTTCCTCAGTCACATATTGGGCACATTTTGAGTCCTCGCTAGCCACATGTAAAGCACACGTTTTCTTTCAAACCACACAAAGTATCTCCACCAAAAGCATATTTACAAAGGATAGAATGAAAGTGTTCAATTCATAATATGGTCAGCTACTGATTAAAGAACAAACCCAGTAAACAGTGTTGGTCTATTTCAGGAACAAAAACTCCCAGGTCATTCTCGGGGCTCACTCAAGAACCAAGGATGAGCCAGAAAAACAGATAATGTCAATTAAGAAAGAGTTTCCTCATCCATGCTATGACCCGACAACACATGAAAATGACCTTAAGCTCCTTCAGGTATGTACCTTTGAGGTCTTAAGTCATAGAAATGCGTAAAACCTGGCAATCTACATGGAATCCTCTGTGCCCCTCCTGACACCCATGTGACAGGGTCCCTGTGAGTTCAACTAGACTTTAAGTACAAATGTTAATTATCTCCCTCTTTTAATTCTTTGTGCTTGTCTTCCAACAGCTGAACAAAAAAGCAACAATTAACAGAAATGTGACTACCCTTCAACTACCTAAAACTGGGCATGATGTAGAACCCCAAACTATGTGCCAAGTTGCAGGGTGGGGAATAATTTCCAATAAATCACCTCCATCTGATACTCTCAGAGAAGTCAATGTTACTGTCATAGATAGAAGAATCTGCAATGATCCACAGCACTATAATTTTAAGCCTGTGATTGGACTGAATATGATTTGTGCTGGAAGTCCTCGTGGTGGAAAAGACTCATGCAATGTAAGTAAAACAAGATCCCCCATGTTAATTGTTAGAACAAGATGTGCAGATACAGTGTAATGGTGTGTGTGACTTTGTCATGACATTGGCTTCTGTTGTGTCCTAGTGATCTATGAAGCAAATCTGATATAACTGTAGTCAAAATAAATTAAGATATTCAGCTTTAGTAGGCCATAAAAATAAGTTCACTTCTAGTACATGTGATCCACTGCATCTTGATTTCACATCAAACATCACTAAGAAACAATTTTTTTTCTCCTTTTTCTTATTACCACATGTAGGTCTAAACTTGAAAATACTACATAGACAAAACTCAGGAAAACTGTAGTCAAGACTTTTCAAGGGAGTTCTGTCTCCTTTCCACCTGAGCACCTCCCCCAAAGTTCCTCTGCCATTTAACCACAGGCATATTTAAAACACCTGTCATCCCAAGTCTCTCGAAAAACCTGGGGCTAGATCCATGGTTTCCTAGACCTGAGCTCAGTCCCCAGAAGACAGGTTCTGAGCCTGACTCATACCAGACAACGTACAAGTTTTCACCTTTGGGTCCCTTGAGAAGGCCAAAGGACAGAGCTCTGTGGAAAGGACAAAAATAAAAGAAATACTTTACAGAATTTTAAGTGCTGAATACTTAGAATTTGTCACCTTTTCTGAAAACCCCATAAAGTCACCTCAAACAGGCTCAGTGTGCCTGGTTTGGGTATTACCAGAGATTGACAGAGCTCTGTCTTTCCTAGGAATTCTGTCTTGCCCTCAAGACCAAGGCCAGCCAAATCCCAGGCAAAGATGGCATTGTCTTTACCACTCTTTCACTTTCTCTTCTTTACCTTCTCTCACCTACTTCCCCCAACATCCTCCACTTTGGGGACCTAGGAATCTTGAACTTCATGTTTGCCAAACCCACATGCAACATTCTGAGGCCATGGCCACATCCCAGCACATGAGTCCCTGTGCCACCAGCCATCCTCGCCCACTGAAGCTTAGCAATCCTCGTGCCCTCAAGTGGCTATTGACAAATTAATCCCAATGGAAAATTCTACAGATGTCAGACACTATAATAGCGGGCGAAATGTACCTATTCAAGGAAATGTGTATCTATTCCAAGTTATCAAATGGTTCTTGATTTCATACATTCCTAAGACCATCTTTTCCCTAAAAGGGGTTACTTTGTTCCTTTGGGGTGACAGTTATTTGCTAAAAGAACCAGAAAACATGGATTTTATTCTTTGCCATTCTGTATCATCTACATTTGACTCTTTTGCCCCTGGAGTTATTAAGCTTTTTGGAAAATGATAAATAAGAGAGTTGCCTTCCTAGAAACAGAAACAATCTCAAAATGAATGCATAACAAAAATAACATAATTAATTTAAATTTATGTAATTTTACAGTGTTTAATTTCATATTTACAGTGTTTAATTTCATATTAAACACTGTAGAATTTCTTTCATTTTGCTGTTGGTCATGATTGACAAGAATCTCTCATCTCATATCCACCCTGTTCTTTTCCATAGGGAGATTCTGGAAGCCCTTTGTTGTGCAAGGGCATTTTCCGAGGCATCACTTCCTTCGGCTCTCAAGGGAGATGTGGAGACCCTCAAAAGCCTGGTGTCTATATGCTTCTCTCAACAAAATACCTCAACTGGATAATTAATACTGTGAAGGGAGCAGTGTAGATAATTGTATTTCATTTGTTGTCATGCCTTACACTTATCACAAATAAAATAAATCTGTATGACTGTGCTTACTTCTGTCCTCTAGTGATCACAGGCAGGTGTCAAACAGCAAAGTGAAAGAATCAAAGGACAACTTTGTGGATGATAAAATGGGGAGACTGCGGGAATAGTGTGTCATCAATCTGACAAGTATCATAGGAATTTTCCCCTGAGCTACTCACTGTTTCAATGGGACCTGGCAAGAATGACGCTAAGATCAGTATTTTTAATAACAAATATAGTGAAAGGCTCAGCTAGATCTAGCATTTCCACTCTAGGATATGTATCAAACTGAAATGTGTGATGTTGTCCAGAAAAGATTCAGAATAAAGCACATGAGCTAATAGCAGGTAAAAGACATATCCATATTTTTCTTAAATAAGAGCCTTTTGGTGATGACATAGTGTCATGAGACTGTTTAAGCAGATGTAGCCAGAAACAGTGTAGTGCAAAATACTATTTTCTCATCATTTTGTTTATTCCCCAGCTAAACATTTTCTTACACATTATATCAGTTAAATAAGAAGTTCACATTAAAACCATTAGCTTGCACTGGGGGTGTAGCTAAGTGGTAGAGTGCTCATCTAACATTGCAAGGTTCTGAATTCAATCCTCGACACCGCAAAACAACTATCAGCTTAAAGAAGGAGGAGTATGGACTGTAAAACATATGAAAATTGAAGCATTTAGTGACCTGACAATTTATAAGAAATAATTACTAGTATCAAGCACATTTTTTGAGTTAAAAAACAGGAAGGAAAAGTTTATTGGCAAATTAATATTAATTCATCAAGAAAGTCCTAACTTATGTTGTATATATGATTCCACTTTTCAATTATCAAAATTTATGAATTTTGATGAGATAAAGACAGGTTATATATTGATTTTTAATGTTTCATTACTGCCACGGATTTAGCTCAAGTAGTACTGTGCCTACCTTGGAAGCACAAGGGCTTGAGTTTGATCCCAGTACCACAAATAAATAAATAATAAAGTCTATCAATATTTGTTAGCTGGGATAAACATAATAACATTTACAGTAACATCAAAATATCTAATCTATGCTTCCTCATAACCTCAATTTAATTGTCAAGGAACAAATAAGCATGTTAAGATGAAAATAAATATTCACATAGAAATACAAGATTTAGAAAACAGCTACTATAACACATAAATACCAAATACGTGATACAGACTAATGGCAAGACATCAAGCCCAGGTAGCATCATTTTTAAATACTTCCTGGAGAGATTAATATTTGTTCAGATGTGTAAAGAAAAGAGAACAAAAATTCTAGGCTACACGAAAACCCAAATGTACCAAGGCAGAAAATCTGAAGATTTACCTAAGAATTAATATAGACAATGACTGGAAATTAATATTAAACAGACAGAACATGGACTGAGTAAACATGAGGAAGCCTTAGCAGTGATCGAACCACAAAATCATACTCTTGAAAATGTTGCATCACACAGTGTGTTTAGTGTGGAGCTGAGACAAGAAGAGGAGCTTGAACTGGGCTCAGAACTCCAGAGGCTGACGCCCAGGGGTTTAAGTAATGGTGTCATTGAGAGTTTATGAGCAGGGGCTGACAGGATTAGCACAGTGCTTCCAGAGGTGCAGCCTAGCAGTAGTGTGAAGACTTGAGTAGACCCCAGCCAAGAGAATTAATTAGAAGGCAATTACAGCAGACTGGCCATTATGTATCCAGACATGCCTAGCCAAACAGAACAAGGGGAAACCAAGGAAGCACAGAAAGGAATACTCAGGAGGCTGGGTGACCAGGGTAAGGATGGACCCATTAAGAGGGTGCTGTGGTTCGAATCTTTTCCTGAAGTTCATGCACTGGAAATTGAATACTCAGTGCAACACTCTTGAACGATGGAGCCTAAAAGAGATGAACCCTAATAAAAGCCCATGAATAGATTAATGTCATTATCACAGGAATAGCTTAGCTATTGCAAAAGTAGGCTTGTTATAAGTGAGATCGTCCCTCAAACCCTTGGACTGCTGTATGTGCTCTTCTGCCTTCTGCCATAGGACAGCACAGCACAAAGGCCTCTACCAGATGCCACTGTGATGCTCTTGGACATCTTTGCCTTCAGAATCATAAGCTAAATAAACTTTTTTTTGTATGTCACCCAGCCTCAAGTATTTTGTAATAGCTGCAGAAAACAGACCAAGGCAGAGGGGAAAAGGAAACCTACAGAACAGCTCATGTTAAGAGGAAACAATATGCATGCTTACAGACCACATAGCATATAGGTGGACTTTAATATGTGTCTGTCAAGTGAATCAGCTGTGTTTTCAATATACTTAGTTTGAGCTAATGATGATAAAAGGTCTCAAAAAGGAAATATCCAGAGGCAAGTGGAAATATGAGGTGATAATCTAGAAGAATCAGCTGGGAAAGAAGTATTTAGAAATCTTCGCTATAGATATTATTCTGATTAAAATAGTGAAAATGAATCTCAAAAGGAAGAGAGAGAACAGAAGGCAGGAGAGAGGAGGTGAAGGGAAGAGGAAAAAAGAGGAGGGGGGCAGGGAGAAGTCAAAGCCAATCTCTGTGAGATGCAATGGGAGGAAACAATGAATAAAGTAGCCTGAGAAAGTCAGAGAGGAGCCCAGACAACGGGAAGAGTACTCATGGCATCTGACATCGGTTGACAGCACACAGAGAAGAGAAGCTGATGTCATTGTCCTCTCTGAGGAATGACGTCACTGGGGCGGGGCGGGGCTGGGTGGCTGGTGGTACTCCCACACACAGGCTGTTCCATCTGCTGCAGCAGAAAACAGCCGAGTCTGGTCTGGACTCAAAGCCAGATGCAGTACTCTGCCTCTGTGGCCTGGAAGAAGAAGGAATACAGTGGGTATTCCACGTTCAGGGCTTTTGCCGAGGAGCAGAGGCAGCCAAGATGTGGCTCCACACCTGGTCCCGGGATAGATGGCTCCACAGCCAGGCCTGTCTTGCACATCACTCGCACGGGCCAAGGCTGCACTCAGAGCTCCAGCTCAACACTTCTGCCCCATAGCAGTATCTATGACCACCATAACAAATGACCAGAAAGTATGGCTACCAACAACACAACTGATTCTTTCCCAGTATGAAGATGGGAAGGCAGGAGGCTGAAGGGAAGAGTCTGTTTTGCTTCTTCTGGTTTCCAGCAGTTGTTGGCAATCCTTGATTTTTAACCACTTAACTTGTCTCTGCGTCAGGGTTTCCCTTCTCTCCTGTATGTCTGCTTCCCTGCTGTTTCTCTTACAGGAACACTTGTAATTGGATTTAAGGCCCACTTGAAATACCCAAGACAATCTCAAGAATATTAACTACCCTAAAGCAAATACAAGAAAGTAACTTTTTCATCAGAAACAAGAAGTAACTCTTTAAAAATAAAAAATGTGTACACTTAATAGACTAATTATCAAATATAATTTTGGCTATTTCTTAAGGGCTCACTTTGAGACAAAAACTAAGGGAGAATTTTAGGATACTTCCTCTCTAATTCTCTAAATATTCTTGATACTTCTCTTTATATTACTAAGCACAAAGTTCTCTTATGGGAAATAATATATTTGCAGGTTTAGATTCACAGAGAAAATTGTTACTTAGAAATCTTCTTACTAAAAAGTCAAACATTTTCATTAACAGTTGGCCATGGTGGCACACACCTGCAGAGGCAGAGGCAGAGGCAGGAGAATTGTCATGAGTTTGAGGCTAGCCTGGACTATATAGTGAGTTCAGCACCAACCTGAATTACAAAGCAAAACCCTGTCTCAGAAAACTAAAAAAAAGAACAAAATTGCTTAGATTTCTGCCAGGAAGCCCCAGGTATGTGGCTCTTTAAATGTAGCTTTCTGTGCCCTGCATTAAAATATTAATTTTTAAATTAAGCCTAAGGAAGGGTATTTATTAATTCAATAAACTTAATAGATAAAAATGTCATTTTCTATTATGATATATTAAAATGAAGCAGAAGGAAGAA
Source organism: Thryonomys swinderianus (assembly GCA_004025085.1). NCBI lineage: Eukaryota > Metazoa > Chordata > Mammalia > Rodentia > Thryonomyidae > Thryonomys > Thryonomys swinderianus. The sequence continues at coordinate 20,587 of PVIC010029400.1, forward strand.
GAAAAAGAAATAAAAGGAATAGCAGAAAAAAGAAAGATCTCAAATCTTTTCCAAAGCAAGCTTTGAAAACTGCCTTGACATTTTTAAAAACTGGATAGTTATTTCTCTAACTTTGTGGGTAAACAGCATTTGAAGTGGAAGCAAAGGCTTTCTTGAAGTTCTGCTCTCACATCAGTGACGACTTACTAGACAGTGGGAAATGTCATCTTGATCTCAAACAAAGGCCCCTGTGGGGGCTTAAGCTCCGCGGTTCCAAGAACATGGAAAGCCATGAAAGCTTTGTGTTCTTCATGCTGCTGGCAACCTAACTGAGGCTACTGACAGCTTTGCTGCCAACCGAGAAAGGTAACTCAAAGGCCAGGTCTCCCTTGGAAGTTACAAAGTAACCTACTCTGTGACTGTGGTTAACAGGGCGAGGCTTAGTAAAGATATGATTGTAACCTAGAATAGCTTTTTCCCAAACTTTCTGACCACAACCCACAGTCAAAACCATATTTTTTCCGTTCTACCTATACTGTTAACAACCACTCCAAATTTAAGATCCTATGGAAAGGGCTTGGTTCTCCTACACTATCACGGGCCTGATCTGAAGAACTGAAAAAAAGTTTATAGAACTAAAATGAGAGAGAATAGTAATCCAGCCTCAGTGGAAACACAGATTTAGCAAGCTCAAGGTTCTGAGTGCAATTGCAGTGCCCCAAAAAAAGGAATATCAGGCTGCTTTCAACGCTAGAGGAAGCCTCAAGCCTTTTAGTGACTTTCCCACATATAACAACGTCTCACCTGTCTCCTTGTCTTCTATGCTGTTGGCTTTTTTTCAAAATAAGATGAGTTATGATGCTAAATCTGGAGTTCAAAACTCCAGAGTGCGAAGATTCAATAATTTTAAGTGATATTCAATTATAGTCAAATTCAAAAACACTCATCTAGTCACTGAGATGGGGTAGGAACAGGGCAGCAGAAGAAAATTCTTTCACTAAAGGACTTTTCCACAAATGACAGCTCACTTTTCTATAGGTACATGGCACTTTATTCCCCAACTTACCCAGAAAGCCACTCGACCTAGACAGAGAGGGATAGGTCCACAAAATCACATCATTCTTAGGAGCACCTTGGCCTGTTGCAATTTCCTTTGTCTTAGGTAGCCAGGTTAGGGAACAAATCTGTAATAATGATCATAAAATGTAGAATTTTAGCAATTTCTGATTCATTATGAAAATATTTAATCTGATTATAGACAGTGTTCTCTGTCTCCTACTCATCCTCCAGTCACAACTGGAATGAGGTTATTAGAAGATATATATTAGTTCTAATAACATTTACCCCCCAAGGCAAAAGAGAAATAAATATACAAATAGGCATAGATTCAATGAATAAATTTAAGTGAACTATGATCATGGGCCAGTAAAGGCAAACTACTCTTGAGTTTTACAGCCAAATCAATAGTTAGAAAGAAGGCAGAAAAAAAGGAAAAAAAGACAGAATAAATGAAGAGACAAAGAAAAGAATTAATTTTGGACTCACAAGTTAAGCAAAAAGGAGAAAGAAACTCTTGAGAACTGAAATCCCTTGTGGAGTCAGTAGGGGTTAGGAGAAACATGTTTGGGTAATATGTTCTATCATAAATTATTTTCCTAAGATTCTAGAAGATTAGAATGAAGTCCTTACCTGTGAGTTTGTGCTTGGAGTCTGAATGGTCTTCCCACTATTTATATCCAAAATATGTAGGCATCCATCCTTCATTCCTCCCCCAATAGCAAGTATTTCAGACTGCCAGGGACACCACTCTACAGCCTTAAAAGTTTCAAATAATGGCACAGAAGGTCAGCCTTGGAGAAGGCAGGCTTGTGACTATGATGCACTCCAGAAACAGAAGTCTCAGAAGCCCCCAAACCTGGGACCCCTCCATGGTCTCCTATCCATAGAGCAACTGCAGAGATTACTTTCCAGGGAGTAGGAGCTGTTTGCAG
>PVIC010029401.1:0-22555 GCA_004025085.1 Thryonomys swinderianus
TTTCACTTAACATATAATCCATAGTAGTAGGGCCAAATTCGTTTGCCAGAGGTGCTAAGCGTTCTGTGACGTCTGAGGTGCATCTCCAAGGATTGGAGTGAAAATGGCTACTCAGTGTTTATTGTGTGAACCATGAGGAAATACGAGATAAAAAGAGAACACATAATTGTTTTAAAGACTTGGCCAGAAACTACAATGTCTGTTTTGAGAGTGAAGCGGTAAGAGACGGATGCACAGCTTCTCAAAGTCACATGCAGCTCCATTATTCTCTGGTTGTCTTTATTATGAAAACGTGAACGGAGGCCTTCGGGACACACCATGACCGGGACTGGCTGAAACGTCCTCTACAACTTTCTTCTAGTTCTTTCAGTACGTGGGGTGGACAGAAAGGAAGCTGGCAAATTAGGGCATAGAGCTTGGTCTCACGTAGGCAGCACTTGTTCGGGTTATGCATATGCATATTATCTTTTCATTAGAATTTGCTGAAAGCAAAAGAGCATAAGATAATAGAGACATTCTGTAGAGAAATGAAAATAATGAGGACTTCGTCTCTTTTAAATTCCTTTTAAAATATTTTTGGAAAGCAAATTCTGTTGATCTTTATTTTCACTGGTGTATGTTGAAAAGCTCTCCTGAATGTGTTTTTGTTTTGCAGCAGACATGACACGCATTTTTCCCGAAGCCTGGGAAATTACATGCCGGCTCCATGTGCTTTTTTTCATCCTGAAGCTTACATTACAAGCATTTGATTTATGGGTCTTCTGAAAGTCCAGAACACCCAAAGATCTGCCAGCTGACTCTTATTTATTATCAATTTTCTCTAGTGTGAGCTGAAGTAACTCCATCATTTATTCCTCACCATTACCATATTCACTATTATCTACCTATATTCTTTCTCATTATGTGAAGTATTAATGTCCCTTTCAAAGCCCTTTCTGCCTAGTGCTTCATTTTACTTCCTCAGCTTTGCCTTTCATTTTCTTTGCTAAATTTTTACTTACCTTGTGACTGTTCTCAATTCCTTTTGTATGAACCTTAGATTTTGAACTTCAGTATAAGTGCTCTATAGACCTATTTTAATTATCAGCATATTATAAGCATCATCATAATCATAATACTTAGGCTCCAAAGTCTCTTGATTATAGAGTCCAGTTATTTGATTTCAAAATGAAGATGCATGATAAAAGATGTACTTTAAAAGTACAGAATTCCCCATCAAGTAACTGGATTTTTCTGAGATCAAATTTCTCATTATTCAATATGCCCACACAATGGAATCAATATTAATTGAATCTATCAAAGAAATATTCCTGAATGACTAATGCACATGTGCATCTTTTACAAGAAATACCTTGTATTCCATCGTGAATTTATGCAAGGCATGAATCACCAGAGTCATGTTAATTTGAAAGCCTTATTAATCCCAAATGAATTATTTAGATACCACCATTGGCCATTTTATAATTTGAGGTGTCATACTGATCTCAGAGATGAATAAGAAAATGAAAGGGCTGATAGACCTGTGACGGTAATTTTTAAAATACATTTAAAGCAAGAATTTTTAGAAGAATGAAGATTTTTTCAGGTTATCTAGCCATCCCCAAACTGCTATCTTAGCATTTCCCCTACCCAGCTCATAAGCATAACTTCTGCTCAATTTAAAATTGATTTCTAAAATATTATAATAATTTTATTTAGGATGACGTTTTGCTGTAAGTCACAGAAAAACCCACCATGGTGGCTTGAGATTATTCTTTGGTATGGTCGTGGAAAGGTTGTCCAGGAGTGACATAGAAGTTCAGTGATGTCACAGGGCTACAGGCTCTTTTTGATCTTTCATCTATACCCATAGGCCTTCACCTTCTTGTTTATGTCTTGATCACAAGACGGTTGTTGTACGACTAGACTTCGGTTGCATCATCAGTCAAGAAGAAAGGAAAGAATTATATTTATATCTTTTATTTCAAGAAAAGAACTCAAGAAATTTGATTTCATTAGCAAAACCATAGCACACGGCCAAATTAAAAATCTGTCAAAGGTGGGAAATTTATGATTTTAGCTTTCCTGTACATATACTAGAGAAAGATAAATATGAATAGCACTGTGAATGACCTGGAGCAAATGATCTGTTGTATTTCCTGCTTGCTCCTATTTCAGGATCTAAAAGAAAAACAATGATTATTAAATTTATTTCCAGGAAAGAAAGGCAAAGAAATTGAAAAGATAATAACAACTGAGTGTAAAATATATGTGCGAAGATTGGTGGAACATGTTAGGTGATCAAGTTGGACAGATTTGAGCCCTACTTTGAAAACCAATTAAACTGTGTTAATAAAATTAACCTTATTCCTATAGATCACTACTTTCCTCTGGGCAATATATTAGAATCACTTAGGAAGTTTCTCAAAAATATTAAAGCTGATTAGATCTGATTTTTTTCAGTGAGGCTTACACATTTGTACTTAAATTTTTCAAAATGATTTTAAACTTCATCCAAGACTGAGAAATGCATCTGAAGTTTATTGGAGAGAATTGCAGGTTTCAAAGCAAACTACTAAGAGGGCCAATTATTCACAAATTTACTCAAATCATAAATATGTAGGCAAATTGCCTTCTCCAATAAATGTTCTTTACAGAAGACTCATATGAATAACTTGCTAATGGGTGGAACTTGAATATGGGACTTGAATACATTTGAAACTTGAACTTCTTAAAAATGTAAAAGCATGTCATTATTGGTATTTTAATCCATTAATCTCAAAGACTGTAAAACCCCAAAATATGCTAGTGTCAGTTTTGAATTACATTCTTTACAGAATTTCTACTCAAAATCTGATATGTTCCAAAATAACTTACATATGCAATTGCTTAATTAAAACCAAACATTTTATTTTAATGGGCTATCTATTCAAATATACTGTTCAAATATTACTTTTGAAGGGATAAAGTAAGGGCTAGAACCAATAACACAAGAAATCCTAAGGGCTTTAGGAATAAAGATTTGTTTCTCGGGCCAGGAGTGGTGGCACATGCCTGTAATTCCAGCACCTGAGAGGCTGAGGCAGGAAGATTGCCATGAGTTCAGGTCCAGCCTGGGCTTCATAGTGAGCTCAGGGCCACATAGAACTATAAAACAAGGCCTTGCCTCAAAAGAAAAAAAAAATTGTTCTCTAAAAAGGCGGAAAAGAGGAGGAGAAGAGGGTGGGAGTGTTAGGAATTAGTGCTGGGCCTGGTCCAGATTCTACTTTCAGAACTTGGTCACTCTTGTCCACACATGCAGAGGAGACAGAAATATAGCAGGAAATGGAAATGATGTAATAAACATAGGGCCTTTGCTACTTAAACACTTTTGGAACTGTATTTTAAATAATTGAGAAAGAGCCCAGGAATTTCTTCTTTTGAAAATGCACAAAACTGCATTGCTTTGGAAATGACTTCACAGTTTTACGGGTTCATCATAAGCCCCACTGGACAACTCTGAACACTGATTACCTGGGTTTGCTCTACTTGCTCTCCATAAAGGAAATATATGAGAAATATATTGTTATACAATTTTAACCATTATAAAATTATTTATATTCTAGTGTGTCTCCCACATTTTCCAACCATTAGTCCTTCTGTCTTGCTCAGACAGAAATAAAATCATCATTTTTCCATGTAATAAGGCTTTAAGAATTCTTGTGGTTCCTTAAATTGGAGGTTAAAAGTCACTCAAGGACCGGATTGGATTCATAGGTAGGTGTTGCTTAGATTGAGCAATTTTTAAATTTTATGTTTATTTATTTTTATCAGCATATGTTGGTAGCACGTCACAGTCACATTCACCATAAAGAGATGGTACAAGTATATAACCCCTGTAAATGCATTCTCATCCCTTACCCCTCCCTTCCATCCCCACTCCTTCCACCTCTTGGTTCCCTCCATTTACAAAAGTTCTATTTTCACCTTTTTCTCTTTTCTGGATCCCATTTTGCCGCCCTTCCACACTCTCCTTCTATCTCTTGGTTCCCTTCCCATTTGAAAAAGATCTGACTTCTTTCTCCTATCACTTATTTTGTTCTTTACAGATCACATACGCTCTGTCTGGTTTCTACCAAGCCTAAACTTGTGTGTAACCCATGACATCTCTCAGTAAGTTTGCAAACTTTTACTCTATCTTGTGTTTTCAAAGGAAGTCAAGAGCGGCAACTAAATTCATCGGTGTGCTCACTTTCATTATTTGAGTCTTGCTGCCTGGAGAACTCTTGAAAAATGTCAGAGATGGATGTAGGTTCAGTGGGGAAAAAATGCTCTAATTGAAGGATCATGTCTACTCTGAATGTGGGGAATGCAAAAGGTTGTGCCCTTGTTTGTAATCCCTGTGCTAATCATTTGCTGTTCAAACACATTCAAACCATTTCATTTCTGCACTTGACTTTCTTCTACCTCCTTAAATTATCACTGAAACTTTCAAATACGATTCTAAGAATGTGGTATAGATGACAAATGGGATAAAATGGGGAAAAGGATTCCTATAGACCTAGAAGATATGGTGCTAATTTGACTATAACTGCATATTTTGGTATCTATATTCTGTAGTTAACATGTAAAAGTTAATGCTACTGTCTTCCTGAGTATTCATCACATGAACTGCAGATAACATCTGAGTATCCTCCAAGCCATTCTGGGGTATTTTCCCACAAGTCTTATCCTTATCAAGGCTTTCCTTATTTATTCATGTCCATTATCTAGCCCTTTAAAAAAATCTTTGAATCTTCATCTTGATTTACCTGCTATATTTTGAGTCACCTGCCAAAATGGTCAAGGTTCATTTAAGATATTTTACTTGCAAGAAACAAGCCTATACTAAACTTGCTTAAGGACAAAGAGACCTATCCTCCCATGTAATGGAAAGGCAGAGGGAAATCGCGCTCTAGACATGGTTATTTCAACTACATTATGTTATCAAGGACTCAGGGGTTTCCACTCTTCACTTAGCTATGTATCAGTTTTATGCTGAGGCTATTCCTCTCTTTATCCTAAGGTGTCTGCCATTGGAACTTGGGGCACATGCTTCCACAATCATATATGCGCCGGGATATACATTCTGCTCTAGTGAGCCTTCCTCAGAAGGTTCCAGAAAAGGTCTCATTGTACACCACTGGCCTATATCCTCCCAAGTCCGGATGTTAGGGCAGTGCCATGTGCTACATAGGTTAAGCCTGGAATCCAAACCAAACACAGGCAAAGACTGTGGAACGGTTTTAACTTATTTTGCTCATAAAGCCCAACACCTCAAAATACAGTCAGTATCCAAACTACTTCATCTTTTACAGTGAAATTGACATACAATGATTATTAATGAGACAACAAAAATGTTCACTAACTGGTTTCTTTGACATTTATCTAAGTGCTTGATGGGCTGATTTTCTATAGGCATTATTATGTTCTTTGGAGCATATATCTATGTGGTTATACTCTCCCCTCCCCTGTTTCAGTTGTAGCTGACCATTAGTATCCATTTAAGATAGTATTTTCTCCAAACATGTTCCCTAAGCTTTTTTTTTTTTTTTTGAGACAGGGTCTTGCTTTGTAGTTCAGGCTGGCCCTGAGCTCACTATGTAGCCCAGGCAAGCCTCAAACTCAGCAATCCTCCAGCCTCTGCCTCCTGAGTGCTGGGATTACAGGCGTGAGCCACCACACCCGGCCATGTTCCCTAAGCTTTTATCACTACCCTTCTCACTGGAGCTCCTGTGCATTTTATAGAGTCCTAACCCTGTCATAGTGTATAGTATGGTATAACATGGTATGGCATGGCATGGCATGGCATATTCTGGTGTGGTGTGGTATGGTATGGTATGATGTGGTACAATGCAGTGTAGTTTGAATCACTTCTATTTTTTCATGTACTCCTCCCTCTGGTGTTTCTCCCCAAAAAACTGAGTTCCTTAAATCAAGTTTAAGGAACTTGGCTTAAGTTGGCTTAAGTTGATTTAAGTTGTGTTGGCTCCTGTGGCATTCCCAATGTCCATCTTAAGTAACTGGCACACAGTAACATTGTTATTCATATAATAATGGATTAAATATGATTGTCCAAAGAAGCGACCATAAACCAATCTATAGTATCACCCAACCCAAATTTCTCTAAATGGATATCATTCTGACAACCTACATTAAGCCTTCCCTGTCGTACACTGTCATTTCCCCACATCTCAAACTTCGCAAATATCAGTAAATGAAATTCATATCTGGTGGTGCTATTTAGTGAACCTATTCTAGTTTTCCAAGATTCCTGAGGTTTTTCTTTTCTTTTATTCTTAAGGATCCACTACTTACCTGTTTATTAGTAAAATAAATAAAATAATCAAATGTGTTATCACAGATTTAAGTTACATGTTCTTAGCCATGGTGAAATATAAGGTCAGAATTAGCATACAGGTCCCCAAACTTTAGACTCCAGGTACCACAGACTGGTTTTAAAGAAAATTTTTCCTTGCATAGGATTTCTCTTTGGGTAGGATTTTTCCTTGGTAGGAGATGGCTTGGGGGTGGTTTATATGAACTTGTTACACAGATTACTTGAAAGCTTACAGGGTAAGTAGTGGTGCTGCTGATCTGACAGGAGGCAGAGCTCAGGAGGTGAGAAAGAGGCAGAGGGCTATAACACAGATGAAGCTTCATTCTGGCCAGCCACTCACCTGCATGCAGCCTGGTTCCTCAAAAGCACAGGCTTGCAGAGGTCCAAGGCCCTGAGTTGGGAAACCTTGCTTTAGCAGGGAAAACAGTAGTTTGCCAGGGAGCTAACTGGACTTGGGGCTAACTAGATCATCATTTTTACTTTTCATTACTATGACTTTCTAAGTATTAAATATCACGCCTCTGTTTCCTCCAGATGTTGACAATCAAAGCTATTGGTATGCAAGGAAAATCTAAAAGCCTTTGAGAAATGTTTTTCTTTTGTGATGTCTTTCTCAATTTTTCTCAAACACTAATTTCTTATAGTATATATTAAAATTACGTATTTCTATAAGACAGTGAAAGAAAAGAAATTCAGGAAAGCAATGCTTTACAGAAAGCCAATAAAAAGCAGACAGCTTAGCTCTAAATCAACTTTCAGGGTATCACAGAAGTAAATTTAACTGTTCAGAGTCACAGAGGGAGAATCCATCTCTGTCTCTGAGATTTAAGTAAGATTTTAACAAGAAATTTAATAACATGAAAGAATAAGTGTGATACCATGCACAGTGTTTACTTTATCAAAGAAGAAGACAAAAAAGCCACTAGATGTAAGTCACTGTTCTCAATTCATTGTTTCTAATTCATTGCATCCTTTCATGAAAACACTCCTCGCTCAGCTTGCAAGACTTTGGCATTTTGAAATGAAAAATGGAAAAAGAGGAGTTCCCCAGAGCTTTCCTCTTATTGAATGTTTGAGGTGTAAATACTAGAATAATGTACTAAAAAATGCAATATTTTAAAATGCAGTACATGCTTATAGACTAGAATTGAAGACTGATTAGAGATTTTCTGATGGCAAAAATCTTTGCTTTTCAGAATTACATTTTTTTCTTTTGTCTGGTATTCCTTGTTTTATTAACATATTTTTGTTCCTTTTTTCAACCATGTCAGCCCATGGTATAATTTCTAATTTTTCCTGGTGAGTTTATAGTATTTGTAGTCGCTTTTCAATAATAAGAAAGATATGAAAAGCATCAAACATCTTGGCTTATCCAAAATATCCTGTTTGTTTGTTTCTTTGTTTTGAGACAGGGTCTTGCTTTGTTCAGGTTGGGCCTGAGCTCACTATGTAACCCAGGCAAGCCTGGAACTCAGCAATCCTCCTGTCTCTGCCTCCTGAGTGCTGGGATGACAGGCATGAACCACCATGCCTGGGATTGTGGTATGTGATACTGATTGCTGGTGGGCTTGAGTCACCATGCCCAGCATTGTATGTGGTTTCCCCGGGATCAAACTCAGGACCTTGCACTTGGGAGGCAGGCGCTGGAACCACTGAGCTAAATCTCCAGCCCACTCTGTGTTATTTTAATGCCTGCCTTATAAGTACATATTTTATAGAAGTATATTGTCTCTACAGCTTTAATAGAATAAGATGTTTACTAATAAGAATGTTAGGACATAAAGAGAAGATTTTTTGATCTCTAAAGTCCTTAATCCTTAATAATCCTTAATGCCTAATATAGAAATACTTAGTGATATGAATATTCTTTGAACAGTATCATAGAACATAAAGACTGTAGTCTCAGAATTATTAAGAGCTATGTTTCAAATTCTAACTCTTTCACTGATTGGCTGATTAACTTGAGGAAAAGTCCTTTTACTGTTGGACCCTTAAATGAGGATTAAAGGGAAGACAGTGGTGGTATTTTTGCTGATTTTTCTGAGGATATCAATACATTGAAAAGAAGCATGTTACATAGTAGCTGTTATGGATTGAATTATACTCCTCTCGTCACAGTAACTCAGAGTGTGACTTTATTTGGAAAGAAACTCTTTACAGAGGTAATCATGTTCACTTGAAGTCCTTTAAGGAGGAATCTTAAAAATATTATGACTGTCAGTATAGGAAAAAGGAATTTGGACACAGAGATGAGAAGTTAGCTATCTATCCATAAGTCAGAACAGAGATACGAAATGGCCTCTTCTTTCCCATTGTGAAGAAGGAATCAATGCTTTCAACAACTTGATCTTGGGCTTTGAACTTCTAAAATTGTAACAATATGAGGTAATGTCCTTTAAGCCACTCAGTTTATGATAGTTTGTTACAGTGGTTCTAGCACATTCATGCTTCCAGATTTTCTCTTTACTTTCTGAGAATACCCTCTAACAATGGAAGAAAGTCACCAAACTCTTTCCTCTAGTTCATCCTGAAAATAGGGCCAGTAGCATTTTCTACTGCAATTGTCATGTTGTGTGAATTTTATCTAGCCAGAGTGGCTCAAAATGGCTCTGAGTCAGACAAGCACATTAAGTGACTCCAAGTCAATGGTTTGTAATTAAGCAGAAGTTTTAACATCCTTTTATCATGATGCAGTTCATAATGGTATAGTACAGCATTGAGTTAAATTAAATTTGGAAAGACTTTAGAATCTACTGGATTTGGAGGGCACAATTCTAGAATTTAGACAATAAGCCATTATCTCTGATTTTCTTGAATCCTAATTTCTCTTCACCACTTAGTATAAAGCCAAACATCACAGCCTTCCCCAAAGACTTTCTTTGGTGAAACTGATGAACTGTAACATGGAGATTCTGACCCTGTATTAAAATTCCATTTTATCCATACCCACTGGGCTAGAGTTGAGAATATTTAAGCTGTTCAGATTTACACAGATGTGCATGTACCCAGTACTCGGCAAATGACCAACCCTCCACTAGAAATTAACTCAAAGGTGTCTGTTTCCATTATTTGTATTTACCTCCTTCAGCTAAATATATTTTCATTTTCCCTCAGGTTTTACTTCTTTCAATATTTCTTGGCCACAATCAGTTTGATTTCTGACACTTTGGCAGCTTCAGTGCAAGAGATGAATGTAACTAATTTGGTAGACAAAATTCTAATCTTTCCTGTCTGGATTGTCAGTTGTTGAAAGGTAATCTAAGATGATGTCTTTATCCCTCAATTGATTTTTGTCTTGATTTAACTAAAGCAAGGTTTGAGCAGGTGATTACGTTCTCGTCTTGAGCAGCTGAAAAGCTAAAACCAATGACACAAGCTCTCACTGAAGCCAGAGAGCACACTTCTGAAGCCTTGTGTGACAAAATGTCACCTCCAAATTTGCTAGTTAAACAAAGTGTTTGTGAAGTTGCTAATGCACAGTCAATTTAGGTTTCTTCCTTGAAATCAGCCTTATCTTGCACCCCTGGTGCAGGGGAAGATTCTGTGGGCATATTTATGAAGACTTGAGAAATATTTTCTTGCAGACCAAATGTCCTTGGTTCTAAGGAAAACTGCATTCTACAAAGTAAACTTGCTTTCAGTCTAAACTGGTGGCAGTGTTTTTTCTGACACTGAAAAATATATTTATTAAATTATATTTTGAGTTAGAAGCCATTGAAAAGTGTCTCTGCAATTTTTTTTTTCTTTTTTGAGACAGGGTCTCGCTTTGTAGTTCAGGCTGGCCCTGAGCTCACTATGGTGCCCAGGCAAGCCGCCGCGAACTCAGCAATCCTCCTGTCTCTGCCTCCCGAGTGCTGGGATTACAGGCATGAACCACCACGTCTGGCATTGTGGTATGCAGTGTTGATTGTTGGTGGGCGTGTCTCCACACCCAGCATTATATGTGGTTACCGGGGATCGAACTCAGGACCTTGCGCTTGCGAGGCAGGCGCCGGAACCACTGAGCCAACCCTCCGGCCCTCTGCAATTTTATGTTGACTCAATTGTTTGTACATTCTGGACATTTTTCTTTGAAAATTATAGACAATTATTTTCTTCCTTGGAACTCAGTAACCCTTAGTCCTTTAATCTCTTCATCTTGAGAGTGCATTTACACAAATGAGAATCAATATTCATATGAATTGTGGGTGTCTTGGTTGAAGTCTGCAGTGAATGGACCTACCCTCATGTGCTGCTAAATGGAAAAGCTCCCCAGTGTCTGGTGATGTGTCCTTACACTGGCTTGCAGCCACGATCGAATGTCGGATCCTCGACATTCCCAGTTCACCCTTTAATGTAGCATGGAGTATCCTGAGACCTGCATACGTGATGAATGGGATTTCAGCCTGTCTGCAAATGAGTTTGTGTCAGCAAGAAAATTTAGTATCCCAACATACCCTCAAGATAAAAAATTGGCTGGGCTTGTGGGAGCAATCTGTCTAAGAAGAATAATCTTAGAAATTCTTGCAATGACTTTAGAGGGCTGAATTCATAGTGGTTTCCCCTTGATTTTATTTCACACACCTGTTCTTCCTGAACAGGCATAATCTACAGCCAAGGCCATAGGTGCCTGTGAACGTACAGAACAAACACAACCAACTCTTATCCTTTGTAAGGTTTCTCTGTACATCTCATATATCAAAGACCAGGTCACACGTGTGCTCTACAAACAGCGTTCCTAACAGTTTCTTGCATTTTTAAAGCAATATTCCCAACTATGAGATTTTCCGAATGTGATAAGTGTAACTGGTAGATTAGTAAAACAGAAACAGAAATTGGAGAGTTGCAGGGAGTCTCTTTCCTGCACAGCTGGTGCAGGCATCTTGCGTCCCATCTGTGTGTCAGCTGCCTGCTCCCCATTGCACCCCGTAGGTGCATCCTTTCTCCTCTGAAGTTAAAATGTTTGCTAAGTCTGTTTGCTCTGCACAACAAATGGCACATGTGTTTACTCACAAGCCCGCCTTGGTTTTTTTTTCACAGGAAGCGTATCCACACTGTCTTTTCTTTTACTTAAGCTCCTGACCACAGCCAAACTGTGTAATGCTGTGTTTTCTGTATGGCAGTACTGTGGGTAACGTCCAGCTCCGGCTTCCCTGACCTTTCATTGTACAGACCAGCAACAGAGTGAGGCATCCCTCCGAGTGTCCTGCAGCGCACTGTGAGCCGGCCAGTCCTACAGATAACGGGAGCGGGCTGTCTGCGGGACGCACGGCTAGAGTCAAGTAAACCTGACTCGTACGCTGGGTAACTCTATGATCTGAGGGGGATGACTCCATTTTGGTTCATGCAAACTGTCCTCATCCACAATAAAGCAGTGAAGACAACCTGTCATGCACAGAATGTTGGTGCAGCTATCATTTAGAGACACAAACCCAGTGAAAGCCTAAAGGAGAATTTCAAGATTGGTGGGTATCTCTTCACAGTACAATTTACTCAGATAGCTGTCATTGTGCCACGCTGCTGTGTCATTGGCCTAACTTCATTTTCATCTATGGGGGGCAGGCAAGCTGGGTTCCCATGGGTTTTGGACTATTAAGTGGGACAGTAAAGTCAAAGAAACCGGCCTGGCACAACCCCTGTCCCGTCCACTCATCTTCTGTTCAGGTAGAGCTGGTCACGTGGCGACACTTAAACTTCAGAGAAGGTGAGAAAGGTAGATTTGTCCAGGAAGATTGAGAATAAGAATCAAATGAAAAAAAATCCAATGAACAGTTAAAAGTCACACTATAATAGCAATACACTGGATCCCTGAAATTCCCAGGGATTATGTTCCTAGAGCATTTATGAATTGTAAAAAAAAAAAAAAAAAAAAAACATGAATTTCAGATATGATCAGGAAAAATACCTTTTCTTATAGTTTTATCCCTAAATATGCTGTATTTCCCACAGTTGTGTTATTTGATTTAATAAAATACTGTATTAGTAAAACTGAGAAGGTGCAGGGCATTTTGGTGGCACCTTAGGGATCTTAGGGCTTTAAGAAGAACAAAACCAAGAATAGTTGAGATAGTTACAAGGGGAACAGCAACTGGATGTGGGAAAGGCTGACATGTCTTACTGAGATGGGCTACAGGGTACCAGCCAATCAGCAGCAAGGTGAACTGAATAATACTCTCTGACTGACTGCTCGCAAACCTCTGGACTCCTACCAACCCCCCCCCAAAATTGCGGAGGATACTTGTGGGTTTGGCAAAATTGAGGAGGTTTCTAAGACCAATTATTACTTAGATTCTAAGGAAAAATCCCTGAACAACTTGAGCTCATGAACTCTGAACCACAATTTTGCCAGGGTATACTGTAGAATTTATGCCAAAATCCTCAGCAGATTAAATGGAATAACACGCGTGTGTCATATTCTTAGCAATGGTTGTATTCAACAAACTCAAATGTTACAGTGAAAACAGACTACTAGCAGACTATTTTACTTAGTCCCAGCACTAAGAAGACCCACATCTCACAGGCTTTAAGGGGTTCTACCTCATACGAAAAAGGATCTGGAAATTAGTCTGTTCTATTGCTCCCTGGCATGGAACCCATATGTACTCATTTCCTTGGACTTCCAGTGTGGTCAGAATTCCACTTTAATTCTTTGCTAGCCTGAGATGCTTCTCATTCCATCTTGTCCCTTGCAGTTTTTTTTTCTTCAGGTTTTGGATCCTGGTTTCTCCAACCCCAAGCATCTAATTAGATTTCTCTACCTATATGACCACCAAGTGTCAATTATGATATAAATGAGGAGACTACTTCCTGTCCCTTTTCTTCTATCATATAACGTAGTTTATCTAATCATAACTGCTATTTATGTGGCTGTCTTCAACCCAAAACTACGAGTTTTCCAAGGATTAACACAAGGGATGCACTATGTATTGTTGGATCCCTGTTAGTTATCAAAAGATCTAGCTGTGTTGGTCAGGTTTCCATCGCTGAGAAATTCAACTTCAAGGAGGAAATATTTATTTTCTTCTCATGTTTTGTTTTGTTTTTAGGTTTCAGTCCTTGCTCTTTTGATTCTGGGCCTGTGGAAAAGCACAACATCGTGTTGAGAAGCACGTGGCGGGGCTTGTTCACTTCATGGTAGCCAGAGAGGAAGGAGAAGGTCTGGAAACAAAATACATTCTTTAAGGGAACACTCCCAGTGACCTACTTCCTCCATGGAGGCCCCACCTCTCAATAACCTATTAAAGGATGAATCTCTCAGTAGCATAACCTATTAATGAAGTTAGAACCTTCTTGTCCCATTATAGTATCTCCCAAAGGCCACACCGCTGAAAACTGCTGTGTTGGGTAACATTCATGAGATTTGGGTGACATTTTTGGATGCAAACCCTTTTACTCACATATTATGAAGTACTCATTTATTAAGTTGAAGCATATATTAGGTTCAAATACAAGTTAAATTTTCAGGCTACACTTTCAGGGTTCATTTCTATAGTTGGTGAAAACTAAATTTTAAAAACTGAGAAATATCCCTAGACAGTCAATATATCAATGATTGTTCTTAGAAGATACTAAAGGTGACAGTGGCCAGGTAAAAACATATCAAAAATTTATTTTTAAAGGTTAAATATGAGAAATCAGAAAATTATTGAAAGAGGCTGAACAACTGAGCTCCCTCCCAGGTTCAACCTGGAATTTGATTAGAGTGGGACATGCTAGACTGTGGTTGTATATCTACTGCAGCTCCCTCTGCTCTCAGAATTTGATCACAAGCCAGCCATCAAGCCAGGCATGGCTGCTTCTGATTGTGTGAGGCCAAGTCACACACCAGTGTGTGTTCAGCATCTGTGGTGTGATTTACAGCCTGGTTTCCCCACAGGATCCATAGACGTTCCCCAACAAGAGGGAAGGGTGAATCGGTCACTGTCAACTGGCCAAAAGAGGGACAATTATCCATGGTACTCAGTGCACTAATTGCTATCTTTATGCTCAGATTCAACCATCCTAAAGTTTCCCTAAGATTCAAAAAAATTTCCAGCATCCTGTCTTGCTTTTTCTTCTTTTCCTTCTTTATATGTATCTATATTTCTGAAAGATTTCTTCATCAATTTTATTTACTGTGGTATCAGGCATATTTTGCCTCTCTCTGGACACAGAGAACAACCGTGTGAAGATTTATCAAAGTCCACTGTTTTACAGAGAGTTTATTTGTATGCATCAGATTGAGGAGGATACTGAACCTTTTTGTAATATGCTTCCTCTACTAGAGCACACAGTATGCCAAGTGTGGATAAGTGTACTGAGATACTTGTCCATAGCCTGTTTCCCCTTTAGAATAGAGTCTTTGTAAGGGCAGAGATCAAAGTGGGATTCTGTATTTATTTGTTTTTCTGCTGTATCTCCAGAATCTAGATCAATGCATGACACATGGGAGACGTTCAGTAAATACGTGTCGAACAAATAGATGGGGATGTCTAAGGGGTCTACTGCATAGCGTAGGGCTGAGTGCTCCAGCTGCTTGTGTTTCTTCTTAATGCCTTTCTAGTGCCAAGTTTTCCTTCTACTGAGTAGGATAAAGAGACTATAGAAAATTATGGAGAAACCAAATTTTTGAATTCTTCATCTGTGACAAAGTGTTTAACACCCAGTTTCTTGAATTCTGAACTTTCCTTCTTTGAAAAAGCCCCCATCCATGCACCTCCTGTACTGCTGATGTCTATTCCTTCACTCACTCCCCAACCACTCCTGGTTAATATAGTAATGTTAGTG
Organism: Thryonomys swinderianus; assembly: GCA_004025085.1. Classification (NCBI taxonomy): domain Eukaryota; kingdom Metazoa; phylum Chordata; class Mammalia; order Rodentia; family Thryonomyidae; genus Thryonomys; species Thryonomys swinderianus. The sequence continues at coordinate 15,083 of PVIC010029401.1, forward strand.
CACTACTGTGTGTGGCATTCATTACCACCGCTACTCATGTCACTTCTTGGTAGCTGAGTCTCCACATTGATCATTTCCAAGCTGCTCTTGCTAGTTTCACTGGACTCAGAACTATCTGCCAAGACTTTTAAAAAGCCCACCTGGAACACCAGAATATGACCTTAGTTGGAAGTAATGTTCAATCAAATCATAATGATGTCATACTGAATTAGGGTGGGTTCCAGATCCAGAGATCTATACCCTTAAAGAAGAGGGAGAACAGGGAACCCAGGGAGAAGAACACATAAAGACAAAGGAAGAGATAGAAGCTATGCTGCCACAAACCAGAAAGAAAAAAAAAAAACTAAGGTTTTCAGCAATCAACCACTAGGAATTTTGAAGGGCAAAAAGAACCCTCTTCTAGAATCTTCAAAGGAAGGATTTCCCTCTTAATATCTTGATCTAGACTCTATCCTCCAGGATTTTTAAAAAAATAAGTGTGAGCATTGTGGTATGTGGTGCATTGTTAGGAGCCATCAGAGGCTGCTGAAGTATTTTGAGGTCCTTTATTCCTTTGTAGCCCTGCACAATCAGGATTCCCATCAGCAGTCCTGTCCCATTTCTGCTGCAAGTTCTCAGAGGTGAAAAGTGGGAAAAGCCAATTCAAGGAATGCTCTTGACCTTCGCCTCATTCCTTCTCCTGTCCAACTGACTCAGCACAACTGAGGGAGCACAACTGCCTACCACACTTCACGGCTCCAGCCAGATTCCTACTTGCTGCTAGTCCATCCTCTTTGGAAACTCACTTAGTGAGGTTGAAAACCTCACTATGGCCCCCTTCCCTCTGAAGAGCCATCTTTCTCTCTTTTACCAAACTTGTTAAAAGGATAAGCCTATCTGTATTCTCCCAACTACCTCCATACTTCAAACCTCTTCCTTGAATGTTTCTCACCAGATTTAAGTTGCCTGTGGTCTGGAGTCCAACCGAGCCTCCTCTTCCTCCTAACCCATCATGCAAATATCCAATTCCAATATTCTTTTTCGCCCGCTTTCTTCCACCTCAATAGTCACCCTTTGCACTTCCTCTTCTTCTCACATCCCTAAAGAAAGACTCTCCTTGAATTTAGTCTTTCACTTTCCTTTACTATTTTCCTGGATGATCATGTCTACTTTCATGAATCGTCCCATCTTTTTTGCCATGTTAATCACGCACACTTTGGAAAGCCCTCCGTACATGTCTGAATGAACAAATAATTGAAATAGAATTTGTATCTGTTAGACACATATATTTTTAAATGCGTGTGAAACTAGACTTTATTTATTACTTCCAATCTAGTATAGATCTGTATGACTTACATACCAACTGAATGAATGAAAAGAAAATCAATAGCAATTTTTACACAAACATCTAATTTCCAGAGAAAAATATAATAAATTCAACATTGGGATTACTCCACTGCCTTTACCCCCACATGACAGCTCTTCCATTTGACTTTTTCCAAGCTGTGTCTCAACGAATCTTTACAGTTTGCATCCCTATATCATTTTCATTTTCTCCTTTTTTTCTTATGCTTTATAGGTTTTCTCCATCTTTGAATTCTATATCTATGAAACATTTCAAGTCTGTTTTTCACTAATTCCAATTCTCAGATTCTAGACAGACCTTTCACTCTCCAGCGTCCTCCACGGTCATTTCTATCTATCTTGTTCATGCTCAAATGTGTAAGGATAGCTCAAATTTTCACCTCTTATCTCTTTCTTCTAGCTCTTCTAGTAATATGGTTGTTGTGACTATCACTTTGGGCTTAAACTGGACTCAGTTTAAACCGTCTTTCTGCCACTTGCTAGCTGTGTGATCGTGGGCCTCTTTTGCATAAAGTGAGAGAGATGACAATATTATCGCATAGGGACAGGAAAAGTGCCTGCTAGGGAAAGAGTGAGCCATATGTTTGAGCACTTGTGGTTTGTGTCTAGATGCCCCCAAGAAAACTTTGTGCAGTCATAAGAATTTTTGAGAGATATCTCAAGTGTGTGCTGCTGGGATTAAGGGTGTGATTACTAAATCAATCCACTGATTGGTTTGGCACCAGCCTAACCCTGATAGTCCGGATAAAGTAAAAGGGGCAGAAAGGTGATGTTAAGATTCTTTGTTGCTTTTATTGTTTTTTTTCCACCATGAACTATTACCCCTCTGTCTTGTGCCACCCTGACTTGGAGCCAGCCGATTATGGACTAACTTTGAGTCTAAGGTGTTTTATCTCAGCAACAAGAAAAATTCATGAGGATGAAGGTGGTGACCATGGTGCAGACAGCAGCATTCATTGTAAGTCTGTTCTTAATCCTTCCTTGCTCATTCTGGATCTTGTAGAAGCAACCAAAGGGCTACAGCTAATGGTAAACATTCTTAGGCAGCCTCTCCTCTCCTTTGAGGAGTACAAATGCCAGGAATGCACCAGTCAGGAGGATCCTAAAACCATCAGAGAATTATTAAAAGAATTCAAAAGAAACATGTAAGTGGGTATTAAAAAGGTTAGGTCTGTGCCTGCCAGAGATTAAATACTCAAGAAATAATCTATGTAGATTTTTAAAGAAGTATGAATCATAATACTGAAATGAAGATGCATTCTACAATAGCCAACTGAAAATAATGTAACAGATATAGAAAGATTTTCTTTTTCTGTCTTCTTAAATTTCATCATATTCAAGTAACTGATGGCCTTTGCTGATTCCATATAGAAACACCTAATTGCCAACACTGAGTTCTTCATACTTCCCCGCCCAAATAGAACATCTCTTTTCACCTTCAGTGGAATTTAGTGTGAGCAGGAAATAATTCTTTGTTTTTCTAAACCATGTGATTTGTGTGTTATTAATTATTGCAGCAAAACACAATCTATCCTGATTCAGGGGTCAATAACCAGAGACGGGGAAGAATTTTACGGCCCCCCAAATCTACCTAAATAGCTTTCTTGCCCTTGAGTTATTCCTTTAATAAAGTGGTCTACAAATGCTTAAAAGATGAATGAAGTAATAAAATCCTGGGATTTTCCCTTTAATGAGAAGCAGCACTGACACAAAAAAGCAAACACTGCAGGCCTCTCATCTCATTTCTTTTCCTGTCCCAGCCCTCTCTGAGCCTCCGAGAGTAGTTTCCTATCAGGGCACATCTCCTGAATCCCCTTGATGGCTCCCTCTCTGGCCACTCTTTCTCCAGAGATCCTAAGTGGACATCCCACTATTACCACCATGTATTTTTCCTATACCTCGCATGGTCACTGTTGCTTCTACTGTAATGCTTTACATCCATTTACCTACATGTCAACATCTGACCCATCATCCAACATGCAGATAAAGTGCATCTCTTTCTACATGACTTCTTCATTGTCTCAACAGGAAGTCACAGACTGTCTTTCAATGCCTCCTGACATTTAATGAGTACTTCTCTTACTTCAGTTTCTTCAGGAACATTTGTGTTTTTATTGTTATTTAGATGCCTTATAAGTGATACATAAGGGGCCAGAGATTTAGCTCAGTGGTTCCAGCACCTGCCTCGCAAGCGCAAAGTCCTGAGTTTGATCCCGGTAACCACATACATTGGGCGTGGTGACTCATGCCCACCAGCAATCAATACCACATACCGCATACCACAGTGCTGGGCATGGTGGCTCACGCCTGTAATCCCAACACTCAGAAGGCAGACAGGAGGATTGCTGAGTTGGCTTGGCTGGGCTACATAGTGAGTTCAGGGCTAGCCTGAACTACAAAGTGAGATCCTGTCTCAAAAGAAAAAAAGATACATAAAAACATGAAAGTGTACACATTAATGGGCTTACATAAGATGTTTCCAACAGATATAGTTGCAGTGTAATATTTAGTTCAGTTGAAACATACCTCCTTAACATTTAGCATTACCTTATTGAAAAAAAATATTCAAAATCCTTTCTTCTCCCTTTAAACATATCTTATAGTATATGAACTACAACTTAGTTTACTAGTGCAACTTAGTGGCTTCTCACCCTTACAGGTGAGGCTTTGGGAACTGACTGGATCATTCAAGTGTGATCCTGGCTTAGTCCAGTGATTAGTTTATGATAGCTCTGGGTGTGGATGATGGGGTGCTGAAGCGGGCAGACCCACTCTGGTTGTGGGTAGCTCCAACCAATTGGTGTGTAGCTTGGATGGAATAAAAGTAAAACAAAGAGGAAGTTGTGCTCCTTCCTTCCTGCTCTGCCGTGAGCTGCTTCCCCTCTGCCATGACTCTCTACCATGTAGCCCTGCCTTGGAGCCCAAGCAATACCTATAACGCTACAAACTGTGAGCCAAAATAAATCTCTCCTCCTTTAACTTGGGGATGTTGAATGTTGTGTCCCAGCACCAAGAAAGTAATTATGAGAGTATCCATGATCCACTTTTCCCATCCCTTCCTCTCTCCTACTCTCCTCAGATTCTGACAACCTCACCTTGTCATCTTGGTTCAACATCTATGAGATCAAAATTTTAGCTTCTACATGGGGTCCAGATCATACATTACTTGTCTAACAATGTCTGGCTTATTTCATTTAATATTCTCAATAATGATCAGATTTAATTTTTTATGGCTGTTACTTCATTATGTATATGTGCCACCTTTTGTCTATCCATTCATCAGTTGATGGACATAAGAGGTTTGCTTTCTTGCCTATTTGGTATAATGCTACAAAAATATGGAAATGTAACTCTCTTCCTGATATACCGACTTCATTTTCATGGGATATATATAACCCAAGAGTTGGATTGTTGGATAATATGGTAATTTTCTATTTAGTTTTTTCAGGAATTTCCACGCTGTTTTCCATAATGCCTGTTCAGATTTACACTCCCACCAACAGGGGACAGAGATGCTGTCTTCTCCACATGCATAACAGTCACTCTTGCTAGGGTAGAGTGCTATCTTATTGTGGTTTTCATTTACATTGCCCCAGTAATTAATGATGTTGAGAATGTTTGCACATATCTATTGTACACTTGTGTGTCTTCTTTTGACAAATGTCTATTTAGATTTATTTCCTATTTTGAGTGAATTGTCTTTTCACTATTGATCTTCAGAGTTCCTTATATGATCTCTGTGTTAATCTTTCATCAGAAGTATAGTTAACACATTCTGTGGTCTCTCCACACTGTTGTTTCCTTTACTGTGCAAAAGATTTTTAGTTTAATTTAGTCTCTTTATCTAAGTTTTCTTTTCTTTCCTGTGCTTTTCAGGTCTTAGATAAAAATCTTTGCCTACTCCAGTGAACTGAAGCATTTTCTGCATATTTTACTCTAGTAATTTTATGATACCAGGTCTTATACTTAAGTTTTAATCCATTTTGAGTTAATTGTTATAAATTGTGAGTGAAAAGCACGTAGTTTCTCTCTTCTGTATTTGGACATACAAATTTCCCGGTGCCATTTGCAGAAAGAACTGTTCTTTCTCTAATGTATGTTCCTGGTACCTGTTTTGAAAATCAGCTATCAGTAGATCTGTGAGTGATTTCTAAATGTGCTGTTCTGTTTCACTGGTCCATGCATTTGTATTTATTACTACAACTGAGCAAAATATTTTGAAGTCAAATAGTATAATGTCTGCTGTTTTATTTCTTTTCCTCAGGATGGTCTTGGTTATCTAGAGTCTTTTTTCATCCCATAAAACTTTAGGATTGTTTCTTCTAGCTCTGTGAAGAATGTTGTTTTGATAGACGTTACACTGTCTGTAGACTGATTTGAGTACAGTGGGGATTTTTATAATATTGATTACCCAAAACCACTAACATGAACATCTTTCCATTTTTATTTTGTCCTCGGTTTCTTTCACTGATTACTTAGAAGTTTTACTATAGCGATATTTCTCTTCTGGCTAAATGTAATAGTAGTAGTAGTAGTAGTAGTAGTAGTAGTAGTGAGTGTGTGTGTGTTGATTATAATTGGGATTGCTTTCTCAGTATCTATTTCAGATAATTTCCCAGTGCCATACAGTAATACTGCTATTTTTCATATATGGATTTTGTACCCACAACAACAGCAACTTTGCAGAATTAGTTTATTGTTTCTAATAGATTTGTGAGGCTCTGGAATGTTCTGTATATAAATTCCTATCATCTATGAACAGCGATGGTTTGACTGCTTCTTGCCCAATTTGGAAGATCTTTATTTCTTTCATTTGCTTGTGTCCTTCTGACTAGGTCATTTAGCACTGTGTGGAGTGAAAGTGATAAAATGGGTATTCTTGTCTTACTCCAGATTTTAGAAAGAGAGTTTTCAGCCTTTTCTCATTCACTATAATGTTAGTTACTAGCCTATTATAAATGACCTTCACTATGTTTGGCTATTTTTCACTCATACCTAATTCAGGCAGCATTTTTAGGAAGGGATAGTGAACTTTATTAAGTTCCCTCTGAACATCTACCCAGATGATTATGTAGGATTTTCCTTCATTCTGTGGCTATGATGTATCCTGCTCACCAATTTGCATATGTTAAATCATCCTTTTTTTCTTCAGGATGAATCTCAATCTGATGGGCTGGCTAGTCTTTTACATATAGAAATTTAAAAGAAATTCATAGAAATTTGGATTCAGCATAATAACATTATGTAGAATATTTTGCATCTATGTTCATGAAGGATATTGGCCAACAGTTTTCTTCTCTCTTGTGTCTTTATCTGATTTTGATAACAGGGTAATGATATCAAGGTATTTGAAATAATTCTTTCTTCTCTTGCTTTGAATAACTTAAGGACAATTCATATCAATTTCCCTTTAAATGATTAGTTCATCCCAGCAATGATGCTACCTGGTCCCTGGCATTTGTATGATGAGTGGCTTCTTATTCTGATTCCGTGTTGTTTCTTTGTATTGATCTGTTCAGGTTTTGTGTTTGTTTGTGATTTAATCTTGATAAAGTGTGTTCAGGAATTTGTCTCTTTTTTTTAGATTATCCAATCTGTTAGCGTGTAGTTGTTCATAATAATCCTTTGTGGTCTTTTGTGTGACTTTGACGTTTTGGCAGTTTCTCTTTTTTTTTACTTGAATTCTCTATAGGTACATTTTATATACAGATCACAATTATACTCAACATTGGGGGATTTGTATCAGTATATGACACAAGTTAATTCTCATTTTTACCTATATCCCCACCTACCTACAACGCCCTACCCCCTATATACATGTCATTTCTTTTTCTTTCCAAATCACATTTACTCTTTCCCCTCATTACTTTCCCCTACCACATTTCCTTTGAATATTTCCTATTTCACAAAATCTATCATACATTCTAGAACTCATTTACATCTACAGGTTCTCATACCAGAGAAAAGATATAGTATTTACATATCTGTGATTTATTTGGCAGTTTCTCTTTTTAAACTCTTACTGAGTCTTCTCTCTTTCATAATCTAGCTAAGCATTTTTCTATTCTATATTTTTCAAAGAAACATCTTTCTTTCTTTCTTTCTTTTTTTTTTTTTTTTTTCTTTTTG
>PVIC010029402.1:0-22535 GCA_004025085.1 Thryonomys swinderianus
GCTTGGCACTGTGGTATGTGGTACTGATTGCTGGTGGGTGTGAGTCACCACACCCGGTATTGTTGTATGTGATTACTGGGGATCAAACCAGGGACCTTGCACTTGCCAGGCAGGCGCCAGAACCACTGAGTTAAATCACCAGCCCCTGTGATATATTTCTTGAATGTTAAACTCAGACAACCCCATACATACCCATTTCTGATAGAAGTGTGATTTTATTTACTTATTTTTTTTGCAGTACTGAGGATCAAATTCAAGACTGTACTTTCTGGGCAAGTATGGTGCCACTTAGCTAAATTTCTGGCCAGGAAGTATGATTTTTAAGTATGATTTTTAAGTTTATGATTTTTAAGTATGATTTTTAAAACAAGTATAGCTAAGCTGGGGACTTAGCTCGAGTGGTACTGTGCTTACCTTGGAAGCACAAGAGCCTGAGTTTGATTCTTGGTACCACCTTAAAAAACAATATGTCTAGTATGCTCAAGGCCCTGAGTTCAGTCCCCAGCACCAAAACACAGGCAGACCAAAACAAAACAAGACAGAGCAGCCAAGAGTTCTTCTGAGAAAGCATGCTGGAGGGGGGCAGCTGGTTATCACAGGGACTATTCCAGTTTCCAGTGGGAAGAGAGATTTGGCATTTTTAAAATATAACAAGTATCTAAAAATACAAAAGATTTAGCTCTGTGTGTGTGTGTGTGTGTACATGCATACACATACGTGCACAGTCCTTGGGATCAAACCCAGGGCCTCGCACAAGGTGGACACACATCTCAGCTACAGCTCAGCTCCTTTGCTGGTATATCTCTAAGATGGGTCATAGCTTTGGAGCAGGAGGACTGTTCCATTGTTAGGCCTTGTGACTGACACACGCACAATATATTTTCTTCTGTATGTGTTAAATATCACATAATACTTTTTTTAAAAAACTTGGCACAAACATCATTTGTGAATTTGGAACCCCCTCCCCCTTTTTTCTTGAGACAGGGTCTTGCTCTGTAGCTCACACTGGCCTTGAACTCTCGGAGATCCTCCTGCCTCAGTCTCCTGAGGGCTGTATCATAGGCATGGCCCGCCACGCCAGGCATGAATTTGGGACTCCGCTCCAGACAAGGCCAGAACTGGCCAGAGCTCAGGCAACTTCAGAGTCAAGGATGAGGTTGGAAGAACACAAAAGCTGTGGATTCAAGAAGCAGGCTGGGCTGTGAGGACTCAAGTTCTGACATGGGCAATTGTTGTATGACCTTGGGGAGCTCCTCCATCTCTAGACTCAGTATCCTCAACTGTAAAGTGGGAGGCCACTGTCGTCCCTCTGTGTCAACGGAACCCACTTTTGTAGATTCAACTGAAACTTATTTAAAAATAACATACATACACTGCCATTTCTCACATGCTACTTATGAAGGGAGCAAAAATAAAGGCATTTGATTTGTAAATTTAAAAAATAACATACATAACTGCCAACCTTGGACACACAAGGGCCCAAGTTCCATCCATGGCACCACAAAAAAATAAATAAATAATTAAAAAAAACCACATAAAACCCCAGTGTAATGTGTATAGCAGTTACATAGTATGGTATATTATAAGCAATATTGCAATCACTTAAAGGATAACAGTCCAGGCAACTTAGTGGCTTTGTGAGACTCTGTCCCAAAATAAAAAAAAAAAAAAATTGGGCTGGGCTAAGGCTCCGTACGAAGTTCTTGGTTCAACTCCCAATACCAGAAAAAAGAAATTGATACTGGAGCCAGCAGAACACAGTTCCGACCGTCGAAGCCAAAACAGTGTAAGTGCGGTGCAGAACGCGTTGGCGGGGGGGGGGGGGGGGGGTTGCCCTAGAAACTCGCAGGGTAACGGCTGCCCCTGAGCCGGATGAGCTGCTTAGTGGCCAAGTATTACCCACAGTGAAGGTTCAGCCATTCTCACAGACATTAGAATTAACACTCTGTAAACACGCACTTCCATTCTCTTGCACTATACAGTCTAAGCTGATACAGTGTCTTTTCGAATAAGTCATCCGAGACCCAGCCTCCTTCTTCCCTTCTGTGCACATCTTCAAAACTGCTCTGCTATCACTCGGGAGGCAGGGACAGGAGGATTGCTGAGTTCGCGGCGGCTTGCCTGGGCACCACAGTGAGCTCAGGGCCAGCCTGAACTACAAAGCGAGACCCTGTCTCAAAAAGCAAAAAAAAAAAAAAAAAAAAAAAAACCTGCTCTGCTAGTCACGGACCAATATGGCTGCCACACTCCTGCTGGGATGTCCCAGAAGGACAGGCAACAGGGAAGGAAGGTGAGGAGGGCATGTGCAGACCTTCTCTGTGTTAGTTCTGCTCACACTCCATGTCTAGAAATTAGTCACTTGTGTCAATCTACAGGCAGGCTGAGAGGAAAGGGCAGGACTGAACTAAGCAACAAGTTAAAAATCATTTTAGCATGTGAGAAAGGGATAAAAGAAACCGGGGAACCATCCGCGCTTCTGGAAATGGAGCCCTGTTTTGCTTTAGTTAAAGGGAACTGCTCCTTCTGCAGGTGGCCCACAGAACGCAGAGGCCCAGGCCAAGAAGACTAACCTCCATCAACCGCCCTGGAGGGCAGCGACTTCACCTGCGGTCTCCACAGAAAGGAGGTTTGTGAAAACTGAGACCCAGAGGGACAGGGATTTGCCGGTGGTCGCAGCCCACAGCGACAGGGCTGGCACGGAGCCCAGCTCTCTGGGACTCCCGCGTTCAGGTTCTTTCCGTGGCTCTGAGCTCCTCTCTTTGACCTGGGGTAGTCTCCGCCCCTGGCCCCTCATCCCTGACCCCGGCGAGGCCGGGAAAGTTTGCTGGAAACGCCCGCCAAGGAGATTCCTGCCTGAGGCGGCTTCGTCTTCAGCGCCCAGCGACACACCTGTGCTGAGACAGCTGGGCCGGGCCCGGTTCCACCCTGATCTCAGGATTAGAACCTGGGGTTGGGACGCACCTTGTACCCCGTCGCCCACGTGCCACGGAGGAGGTGAGAGAGTGCTCGCCCTAAGGCTCCCAGGGTAGCAGAAGGTTTGAGAAGGAATTAACTTCAGTGTGCTCCACCCCAAGATGGAGTATACCACCAAGGCACCCTGAGGGACCCGGGATCCGGGGCTCGGGAAGGCTTCAGGGAAAAGGTGTTCGGTGCCTTACTCTTCTGAGAGGATGGACCTGGGAGATCTTATCAAAGGGCCTAGATTATATCAGACTCGAGGACTGGCTGGCATCTCACGGGCAGACTCTGGACCAGAGTCTGGGAAGGCCGAGGAGGCCAGGGCGTGGGGCTGGGTGGGGACCAGGTGGGTGTGGGGGGAGCAGCTGGTGGAGAAGCTGGAGATGGAAGGGGGACGAGGGCCCCAGCTCAGAGCCGCCCCGAGCGAGGAACCCGGACTTCGGTCTGCGGCGCCATCGCAGTAATGGCCTAGGTGGGGCCTCCGTTCACGCAGGACCTGGATCACCCAGCCCGGTGTTCTGGACCATCTCATCGTGTCACTTGGATGCTGGGAGTACACAGTGAACTGGCTCCCTCGGGCGTCACAAAAAGCTCCTTGGGTTCTAGTGGGTCTCAAGGCGTGAGTAGGAGTTTGTCCAGCAGGTGATTCAAGAAAATCTCTTGCAGGCCGGAGGGTTAGCTCAGTGGTTCCAGCGCCTGCCTCGCAAGTGCAAGGTCCTGAGTACGATCCCCGGAAACCACATACAATGCTGGGCGTGGAGACTCACGCCCACCAGCCATTAATACCACATACCACAGTGCCGGGCATGGTGGCTCATGCCTGTAATCCCAGCACTCAGGAGGCAGAGACAGAGGATTGCTGAGTTCGAAGCTTGCTTAGGCTACAGAGTAAGCTCAGAGCCAGCCCGAACTACAAAGCAAGACCCTGTCTCAAAAAAAAAAAAAAAAAAGAAAATCTCTTGGGGTAGAAAATTATGGGAAGACCTTGGAGAGGCTGGGGAGTTAGCTCAGTGGCACCGCTACTACCCGGCAAACCAAAGGGCCCAAGTTCGATCCCTGGTAGCACATACCACAATGCTGGGCATGGTGGTGAATCCCTGTAATCCCAGCACTCAGGAGGCAGAGGCAGGAGGATTGCTGTGAGTTTGAGGCTAGCTGGGCTACATAGTGAGTTCAGGGCCAGCCTGAACTACAACGCAAGACCCTATCTCAAAAAAATACTTAAAAGAAACGTGTCATATACTGCTACAAATTCCCCAATGTTGTGTGTGATTGTGAGCTGTATATAAAATGTACCAGCCGGGCGTGGTGGCTCACGCCTGTAATCCCAGCACTCGGGAGGCAGAGGCAGGAGGATTGCTAAATTCGAGGCTTGCCTGGGCTACATAGTGAGCTCAGCACTAGCCTGAACTACAAAAGTGAGACCCTGCCTCAAAAAAAAACAATAAAGAATTTAATTTAAGGGCCGGAGGGTTAGCTCAGTGGTTCCGGCGTCTGCCTCGCAAGCGCAAGGTCCTGAGTTCGATCCCCGGTAACCACGTATAATGCTGGGCGTGGAGACTCAAGGCCCACAACAATCAACACCGCATACCACAATGCCACGTGTGGTGGCTCACACCTGTCATCCCAGCACTCGGGAGGCAGAGACAGGAGGATTGCTGAGTTCGCGGCGGCTTGCCTGGGCACCATAGTGAGCTCAGGGCCAGCCTGAACTACAAAGCGAGACCCTGTCTCAAAAAAAAAAATTTTTTTTTCAATTTAAAAAATACTTAAGGAAAGGAAGAAAGAAAGGAAGGGAGAAAGAAAGAAAGAAAGAAAGAAAGAAAGAAAGAAAGAAAGAAAGAAAGAAAGAAAGAAAGAAAGAAAGAAAGAAAAGAAAAGAAAGAGAGAGAAAAAGAAAAAGTTCCTTTGGAACTATACCACCAGCTTACAGGGAAAGATCTTGGATTGGTAGCATTAGGCCATTTCTGCTGCGCATGAATATTGCCCACCTGGCTGACACACACTTGCCAAAGTGACTGTGCTAAATATGCGCAGTTGGCTGTCATAAACCAGAGAGGGCTGGCTCCACACACTGCTGCTTAAACCCTGCTTATTACAATGCTGGGGATTTAGCTCAGTGGTTCTGGCATCTGCCTAGCAAGTGCAAGGTTCTGAGTTACATCCCTGGTAACCATATACAATACTGGGAGTGGTGACTCACACCCACCAGCAATCAGTACCACATACCACAATGCCAAGCGTGGTGGCTCACGGCCATAATCCCAGAACTCGAGAGGCAGAGGCAGAGGCAGAGGCAGAGGATTGCTGTGAGTTTGAGGCTAGCCTGGGTTACAAAGTGACTCAGGGCCAGCCTGATTGTAAATCGAAACCCTGTTTCAAAAAAAAAACAAAACCCCAAACCCAATAATTACAAAAACACAGATGCTGGGCGTGGTACCACATACATACCTGTAATCTCAGATATTCAGGCAGCTGATGCAGGAAGATTGCCAGTTCAAGGCCAGCCTGGGAATTTTAGCAATAATCTGTCTCAAAACTAAGTAAGTAAATAAATATATAAATTTTTAAAGGTGGGTTGGGATGTAGTCCAGTGATAGAGCATTTGCCTAGCATATGTGAGCCCTGGATTTGATCCCCGGTACCACTAAATAAGTACCTACATGAATACATAAATAAAATAATGTAAGGCTATCTTATGAGTTTTTGTTTGTTTTGTTTTTCTGGGATCCAACTCATGACCTTGTGACCACTGAGCTAAATCCCCACCCCAGGGCATGCCCCGGGAACCAGACTAGAGCCGCAGAGGGCCCTGAGGCCTGGCCTAGAAGCAGGAGCTGGAGGGTTTTTGTAACCCTCTGCCTTCTCCCTCCCTCTCTCTCATCTCCCTCTTGTTGTGGCCATTTGACATTCTCTGCAGTCCCTAGAGAAGGACTCACCACTGTCAATAGATCCCAGATTTTATATTTCTCCTGACAAGAATGAAGCCAGCCTGAAGCTTGGCCTCCCACTGTCCTAAGCTTAAATGTCTGGAGAAAGATCTCAATCAGCTATGGCCAGGAGCAGGGAGCTGTCACACCCATGTGGTAACCAAACCTCTGTTTCGGTTACCATGGAGTGGGGGTGGGGGTGGGGTGAGGTTAAGAGAAGTGGCCCAAAAAAGAGGAAGCAAGATCGTAGAAATCAACTCCTAAAGTATCTTGGCCAACAGAAAGTGGGAGAAAAATAAAACAAAACATAAAATACTTAATCCTATCTCCTCTAGTCCTTGGAACTATCTATCTAGGTGGTCACTAATTCATTCATTTATCCACACATTCATGTAGTCAGCATTAATATGACACCTTGTATACATTCTGTTAGAAAGTACACAGGGCTAAAAATGAAAAGGAAGATGATAAGGTTTAGTCACTGCTTTCAGAAAGTTAGCAGTCTGGGAAGGGGGCAAAGCGTCCATGACACGGCAGGGAGAAGCTTCGCGGGAAGGATGTAGAAAGTGCGCCCCCTAGGACTGCAGCTGGGAGCTACATCACAGCCTCCAAGATGGCCCCAGAGCTCCAAACCCTACACCCACCTACTTCCCTTAGGGATAAATATCAGTGATTGATATTCTAAGTAGACATCAGTCACCTGGGTGGGGACCAAGACTTTAACCCATCCTCTAGAGGAAAGGTCCCTGACCGTCCCTTACTGAAAATTCCTGATACTCTTGCTACGTGACTTGCTTCTCCATTTGATCCCATTGAATCAAAGCCAGTCTAAACTACATAGCAAGACCTATCTCCAAGAACAAAATGAAACAAAACAAAAAAACAACAGTAACAGAAGCCCTTAGGTGGGAAACAAGGAAGTGGGGAAATGAGTAGTTCCAGGGTAGCGTCACACCCCAGCGAGTCCCCCTGGTGAGTGGGTGCAGAATGGTTAGTAGATCGGCTATAGGGCAGGACACCAATCCAGAGGCCACTCGGAAGATCCCAGAGCCCAGAGGAAGGCATGTGTCTGTCGCAGAGCCATCAGTCTTCCCACTGCCTAGAAAGGTGGACAGCAAGGGCCGAGGAAAGAAAGATAATACAGATGTTTGTCATTTCAAGGTACATGGGGGGCTGGGAGGTCAGCGCCTCAGAGTGAGCAAAGACAAAGACACTCCAAGCTGGCCACTGCTTATTGAGTCCACGCAACAGTTGGAGGGACCTTCAGGTGATTTAGGGCAGTTGGTGTCCTAGGCTGATGAGGACCTTAGTGAGATGAGTGGCATTCTTACCCCAGTAGGTGGGACCTGCCCCTCCGCAGGTGAAACCTTTCTCCTTCTTTCTTACTGGTCAGTCCTCCAAGAACCCGGATGTCTTCAGCTGATGTAATTTTGCCCTTGAGCGTCACAGCAGCAGGAGAGATTGAGGCCTCAGCTGCGACCAGCAGGACTGGTAATGACACTTCTGCACCCATAGCTGGTGGGTGGGCGAGGACCTTAGGCCTTAGCCCTAATCATAACTGAATTCTGAGATGATTTCCCACCCAAAATTAGGAAGAATTGCTCTCAGCATGCACCCAGGGACGTACCTGAGGTGGGCCAGTCGAGACCTTTACACTGCTGTTGTCCATCCAAGAAACATTTCCTAAGCACAAGTGTGTGCCCGGGTATTAGTTTATATCTAGGTGTCCCCCACACCTCACGTGCTCCCGGGGGGCCCTGGAGAGGTGACTGGCTCGTGGGTGCACGATGCTCATCCATGGAGTAGTCCACTCATCAGTTTACAGCTAAATGTGATGCTGGGTGCAGCCTGGGCAGAGGAGGGGCTCACGGGGCCTGGGAGGGTCTGTCCCCTGCCTTGGTGTCTCCCTGCCGCGCCGCGAACTCCTTCTCCTCTGTCAGGGCACCCTGCTTTGGACTATGAGCTGACACCTCTACAGACTGAGGCAAAATAGACCTTTCGTCCTCTAGCTGTGGGTGTCGGCTATTGTGTGTCATTTTGACTCTTCTCTGGCACTGGAGAAAGCAGGCTGTGTTCTCTAGAGCCAGCGGGCTGGGATAGCAGGGAAGAGTGGGGAGGGGCAAGGTGTGACCGGTCCTCTCCCTCTGGGCTCTTGCCCTGAGGACATCGGAAAACTGAAGCCACCAGGCAGCAGTGAGCAACTGACCAGCTGTGGTTTCTTAGAAAGACAAGAAAAGCTCTCGCCAGATGGTGAGAGCTTCAAGGAAGATGCCAGGAAGCACCTAAATCTAGGGGCTCGGGGCCCGGGATTTAGCTCAGTGGTTCCAGTACCTGTCGCGAAAGCACAAGGTCACGAGTTTGATCCTCGGTACCAAATAAATAAATCTAGGAGATTAGATGCAGCTTTCGGAGGGTGAAGGGGACAGATACGTGTGCAAAAATGAGTGTATGCAGCTGCCCCAGAACAGCTTCTTGTCATCAGCAGGTTTTGTCGGTCTGTCTCTTTTGTGCTCCAGTTAGGCCTCTGTCCCTTGCGGTTCAATTTCTTTTTTTTTTTTTTGAGACAGGGTCTCGCTTTGTAGTTCAGGCTGGCTCTGAGCTCACTATGTAGCCCAGGCAAGCCTGAAACTCAGCAATCCTCCTGCCTCTGCCTCCCGAGTGCTAGGATTACAGGTGTGAGCCACCACACCCGGCACTGTGGTATGTGGTATTGATTGCTGGTGGGCCTGAGTCACCACGCCCAACATTGTATGTGGTTACTGGGGATCGAACTCAGGACCTTGCGCTTGGGAGGCAGGCGCCGGAACCACTGAGCTAATCCTCCGGCCCTATCAGAGTATAAGTTATTTATTTAAGCCGTCTCTTGTCACAAGGAAAGGGAAGATCAATATGGTCATTATTCGATACAAGTAAGGAAGGTGAGATTAAGGTCCCATACACTTTTCTGGTCTGAATGCAGCGTGATGGTCTAAATCAACTTTGGTCCCCAATGCCTAGATAATAGGCAGGTTCTCTTCATTCATCTTCATGGCCAGTCGGAAGCAGATTCATAGGAAGGTTATGGAACAGGGTACGGTTACCATCCCCCCATGGAAAGGGCTTAGGCGAGTCCTCGGGTCTCTCCTCTTCTCCGCGGCGCGACTTCAGGAAAACCAGCGTGCTCACTCCCACCCCGGGGAGTGCCACGAAACAGGTGAGCAACTTCCACATGTGAGCTGAGCCCTCCTTGCCGCGGCCGCCACTCCACATAAACCGGCCCAGCAGCCAGAAACCCGGGACAAAGCCATCGCCGCAGCCACCATCTTAGCTCCGGACCCAGAAGCTACTTATTTCTAAAGGCAGTGCCGTACACGGGCTTGCCCGAGCTGAACACCATGTTGGCCCCGGAGCCCGCTCTGGGGAGTGGCCGGCCCTAGCTCCACACTCCACACCAAATGCTCAGAGAGCCGAAGGACCACATCTGCCCTTCTCCTAGCTCCATGGATCTGCTTTGCATCTGGGGAGAAAGGACCACAAGCTCCCTGGCTTCTCCCTCTGCTTCTGCCTCTTTCTCCTGCAACTGTCTTCTCCCCCCTGGACCATATCACAGCAGTTTGGCACCTCCTGGGCCTCATCTGGCTTACTTTCAGGATAACATGAACCCTGGAAACTTGAAAGGACAGGTTCCTAGAGAGCAAGCCTCAGTGACTGGTCAGAGGTGAACATGTCATCCTCTATGAACCAATCAGAGCTCATGAGGGAAAGCTCCAGGCCCTGGACCAAAACTCTGGGGAAAGCAGAATTCTTTGCACTCAAGAACAAGCCTGAGCTGCCTCTGGCAGCCTGGCCTCCCTTAAGGGAAGGGCTGAGTAAGCCTAAAACCAGGGAGGAAGAAGGCAGAGCCCCAAGATAGAGAGAGGTGGACTCTGACGTGTTGTTTAAGCAAGTTGCTTAATATACCTTAGTATACTTTTGCCAGCCTGAGTCCTCCAGATAGCTGAGCTTGAAGTAGAGGCCCATTTGCTAGCTCTTTGTTTGAGGGCAACGAGAGGAAGGGGAGAACCAGCCCCTTCCAACAAGACTTCAGGATCATTTTGGATAATCTTCTAGGTGCCAATGGGTAGGAATTTATTCTACGAAGGTTTGCTTCATGGAATGGTAACTCCCTGACCTGCAGGTTACAGCATATTCCTTTGAGGGAAAGCAGGAATGAAAGAAGTAACTGCAAGGTGAGGGTATTGAAAAAACTAGGGCACAGTACTCAGGGGAGGGGTTGGGAAAGGCCTCCTGACAAGGAGCAAATCTGGGCACAGTGGCCCAACCATTTGATCTGAGCTACTCAGGAGGCCGAGGCAGGAGACTCACAGGCCAGCCTGGGCAACTTAAGACTTTGTCTCAAAATATAATAAAATAGAATCAAAGCAAGAAAGGTCTAGGGAATATGTAGCTCAGTGATAGTGGGCTTGCCTAATTCAACCTCCAGCATCGGAATACAAAGAAAAAAAGAGTAAATCCAAATATAGGTCTCAAGGAAGAACGAGAGTCCACTGGGCTGAGGAGGAACAGGGAAGGAAGAGCCATCAAGAACAGAAAATGAAACTCACAAACAGTTGACTGGGGGCAAACAAGACGGATCAGTAAGTATTTATGGAGCACCAAGTGTACAGGGGGACGTGGCCCTCCCTTGTTCAGACTGCCCCCTCTCTTGCTCCCTTTTTTCTAAGAGCTGTGACTTTTTCCTTCCTGACACCCCCACCCCCACTTCACCCCCTAGCACACGGTTAACATAAGAACAAGCTCTTTCCTACTGTTAGACCGCACCCCTCTGGCCACAGTTGATTGGACTAGAAGTGAACACCTCACTGAGGCTGGGCCAATCAGAGTCTCAGCCCCTGGAGACTGGGGAGGTTGGGAATGAGAGAGGAACTGAAGCTGGTGCAGGGCTGGACAAGTTGCAAGTTGAGTTGGCAGATGCCAGGTTTTCAGACAATGGGCTCGGGAGCAATGAGATACACTTTTGCAGAGGTGTTAATGACAGAGACTGAAGATATTCAGAACTGCGGGGAAAAGCCGGGTTCCTGGGCTACTCAGGCTGCACCCGGCCTCGGGCTCTGAAACAAAGCCCTCTTTTTTTTTTTTTTTTTCTTTTTTTGCTTAAACTGCATCCAGCAACAAGTCCTGATACTTTGCCAAGTGCCACAGCTTTACAGATGCATGGTCTCTGCCCTGAAGGTCATAAACCAGCAGGAGAGACATATACACTAAACATTAACTACAGGGGGACTGAGTGCTATAATAAAAGCCTGAAGCAGGGAGATTGTGCAGAGATAAATTAAGATAACAGATGTAAGGGGATTTTTTTTCTAAACAAAATTCACATTTTATTTAGATTGAAATAAACTATACAAAATTTTCTTCACCAAAAATAACAGCAATATTTTCTGTATTATTTCTTAGATAAACCACAAAACATTCATTTTGTAAGGGGATTTTGAAAAGAAAAAAGAGCTGTGTAAGTCCCTTAATTACACTCAGGAGAGTCAACTGCATTTCTACTTTCAATGTAATCAGGAACACAGCCATTTTACTTTCAGAAAGATGCTGGTTTATTAGGCAGTGCTGGCCTACTATTGGGCAATGCATAAACGCTCCAAGGTTTCAGGCTTATTTTTCCTCATCTGTGCTTGGTAAGTAATTGGATAAATAACCTTCCAATTTCCCAAAGAGTTAGGGCGCCCTTGCTTGTCTCTGCTGCCATGTCAACAGTTCTGTACCCATCCTGCCCTGCCTGGGTCATCTTCTGCATGACTGTGAAGTGAGTGGGCTGCTGACTCACAAAAATAAAATTTTGCAAGTGACTCACCGATTGAGAAGTTTGGTGATTGATGAATACAGTCGCCACGTTAATCACACGATGGTGACATTATGTCTGGAAAGAAGGTGTGACTGTTTCCATCTGAACAACCTTCAAAATCATCCTGTCCAACGACTCATCCCAATGTTCAAGTAATTTATGATATAAATACTTCCTCTCCACCTGTATCGTGGACAGACACCTATCTCTTCCTGACAGATTTTCATAGTAGGGATGAGAGCCCACTTTACAACCAAGGTGGGCTTTGGCTGTCAAACTGACCTAGGTTCAAATCCCAGCTGATCTGCTGTGCTGTCTTGGGACAATTACAGCCATCCTGGGCTGTTCCCAAGAGATTGGGTCTAAAGGCCCCTGCAGATACCAAAATCTAAAGATGCTCAAGTCTCTCCTATAAAATGCCCTTGTATTTGTATATAAACTATATGCATCCTCCTGTATACCTTAAATGATGTCTGCTTACTTCTAGTACTTAACACAAGGTAAATGCCACATAAATTTGGTCATACTCTACTGCTTAGGATATGTTGACAAGAAAACAAGTCTACATGTTCAATGCAGATACAATTTTTTAAAAATATTTTTGATAGGGGCCGGAGGGTTAGCTCAGTGGTTCCAGCGCCTGCCTCGCAAGCACAAGGTCCTGAGTTCGATCCCCAGTAACCACATACAATGCTGGGCATGGAGACTCACGCCCACCAGCAATCAATACCACATACCACAGTGCCGGGCGTGGTGGCTCACACCTGTAATCCCAGCATTTGGGAGGCAGAGACAGGAGGATTGCTGAGTTCGCGGCGGCTTGCCCGGGCACCATAGTGAGCTCAGGGCCAGCCTGAACTACAAAGCGAGACCCTTGTCTCAAAAAAAAAAAAATTTTTTTTTTGATAGTGGCTAATAGAATTCTCATCTGTGGAAGCCCCTGGTAAGGACAGCTGATCATACTTTCCAGCCCATAGGATCTGCTCCAAGTTGTAAGAATCTGATTTTTAAAAAATTTATCTTTTTCTTTTTTTTTTGAGACAGCATCTCACTTTGTAATTCAGGCTGGCTCTGAACTCACTATGCAGCCCAGGCAAGCCGGGAACTCAGCGATCCTCCTGCCTCTTCCTCATAAATGCTGGGATTACAGGCGTGAACCACCATGCCCGCACTGTGGTATGTGGTACTGATTACTGGTAGGTGTGAGTCACTATGCCCGGTATTGTTGTTTGTGGGTGCTGGGGATCAAACCAGGGAACCCTGTGCTTGCTAAGCAGGCACTGGATCCACTAAGCTAAATCTCCAGCCCAAAATCAATCATTTAAAAAAAATGATAGATTTTTGGAGGCATGTATCATTTAAAACTCAAGAATAATTTTCTAGTTGGGCATGGTGTTGCACGATATAATCCCAGATTCAAGAAGCTAAGGCAGGAGAATTTCCACTTTGGGTCAGCCTGGGGTTACATAGAGAATTAAAGGACAGCCTTCAATGTAGCAAGATCTTCTTTTGAAAAGCAAATAAGAAAACAATGATGACAACAACAACAACAAAAACCCCACAGTACTAGGGATGCTGCACCTGCCTTGAAACTGAAAGGTAGCTGGGCATTTAGCTCAAATGGTGCCACGGCTGCCTTAGAAGCATAAGGGCCTGAGTTCAATCCCTGGTACTGGAAAGAAAGAGAGAGAGAGAGAAGGAGGGAGGGAGAGAGGGAGAAAGAAAGCAAGGTCTTGAGTTCAAGCTTCAGTACCCTGGGGAAAAAAGATTTTAAAAATTTGCCCATAAGACTAACTTCAAGGACTGGTTGTAGCTTGGTAGGAGAACACATATTTAGCATGAGCAGGGCCTTGAGTTTAACCCCCAACACTAAAAAGAAAAAGAAACTAAGCCTAAATTTTGGGTCATGACTTTCAGGCCACTACTATAAATATTGTGCCATTGCATTTTCACAGAGTCTTTCTGCTTGTACACCTGTGACACTTTGCAGGATGCTCACATATAAATAGCCAGGGTCACCACAGTGGCCCCTTAGAGTACTTTATTTCTACTAACCTTTCCACAAAGGTGATTTCAATCCCGATAGGGTCTCTACTGGAGACCATTCCACAAAACTGATCATCCTAGCACACCTAAAAGTAGCCCTGGTTCACACATGCCGTACAGTATCTGTAGTATGGGGCAGTATTTCTACACACCTGCTGGTGTGGCGCCACCCTGTGGTATTATCATGAATAGTCACCTAGAATTCCACCAGTTCGTCTCCTAAGGGAGGGATACTGGATTAATTTTTTATTGGATAGCATCTTTTTCTTTTCTTTTCTTTCTTTCTTTTTTTTTTTTTTACGGATAGAACGTTATATAAGGCTTTCTTAAAATTTTTGAATGTCCAGATACTTTATTACTCACTTTCCATATAAACTACACCTCTAGCCATTTTCCTTCACAGCTTGATAATGTTTGAGTATTTACAAAAACCCAGCAAGAAGCATCATGTTGTGTAAATTTCAGAAAAGGAGACTGGGAAAGATCAACTGAGCCAGACCTTTGTTTGCTACAGTAGTAATAAAGGGCTTCCTGCTCTGGGCAAAAATCTGTCTGGCTTCATAATACATTTTCTTCCACTGTGTAAACAAGGCTCCTTCCCACAGCAAACCCGCTTGGATTTGTTGAACTGGTGGTATTGACTTGCGCATAAAACAAAGTGTGAAGGGACTGGGGTGCGTGGCCCAGCAGTAGAACAAGTGCTTGTACATGTCTAGGTTCAAGCCTAGAACTGTCTTATAAAAGCAAATTCAGTTTACTGTTTCTTCTAGGAGATTTCAAGTAAAAATAAGGTTAAAAGAGAACTTAGTTTGAATTGATGCAGGACATTTTGAATGGTAGACTTCACCAAATGCCTCCATGCGCTACAGATTTACAGTTTAGTTGACTTTCATAACCCTATGGATTGGGGTAGAGTTCAGTTTAAGATACAACATTTCATCTCAAAATGAGAGGCCAGGGATTTAGCTCAGTGGTTCCGGCGTCTGCTTGGCAAGTGCAAGTTAATGACTTCTGTCTTTTCCCAGTGGGCTGGTTCCTTCAATAAAGGCTTTCCAACATGACTAGGTAGAATTTGGACTAATGTTTCTTTTAATTTCTGTCAATCTCACTGAAGAGTTGAAACACTGGAACATATATTGGCTAGAGGTCTGGACATTCCTAGAGCAATACATACGTTTTTAATTCTTTATTTTAAATTTTATATTTATTTCTTTATGGTGAGGTGGGTCTTGCTGGGCAATTCAGACTGACATTGAACTCATGGTGATCCTCCTGCCTCAGCCTCCAGAGTGCTGGGATTAAAGGCATGTGTCACCCCACCCATCTAGATATCATTGCTCTTTCATAAATTATTTGAACAATGTGATGAGCCTTTGGACAGGACAATTTTGAAAATTATTTAGATAGAACAGTCACACCTTCTCCCTAGAAATACTGTCACCATCATGTGGTTAACATGGCAACTATACATCAATCAGCCACCACACCCAACACATATCCTTCAGCTCCCAGAAGGCCTCATTACTACCTCCTTCTCCAACTCTTCCTCCTCCTCATTTTCCTTCCTCTCCTTCTCCCTAGCTTCTTCCTTGTGCTCCTACTTTTTTTTTTGAGGTACCATGTCTCACACATGTCAGACAAGTGCTCTGACATTCTTTTTTTTTTTTTTTCCTTTTTTTTGAGACAGGGCCTCGCTTTGTAGTTCAGGCTGGCCCTGAGCTCACTATGTAGCCCAGGCAAGCTTCAAACTCAGCAATCCTCCTGTCTCTGCCTCCCGAGTGCTGGGATGACAGGTGTGAGCCACCACACCTGGTACTGTGGTATGTGGTATTGATTGCTGGTGGGTGTGAGTCTCCACGCCCAGCATTGTATGTGGTTTCCGGGGATTGAACTCAGGACCTTGCCTTGGGAGGCAGGCGCTGGAACCACTGAGCTAACCCTCCGGCCCTGTCTTTTTTTTAGTTTTTGGGGTTTTTTTGGTTGTTGTTGTTGTTGTTTTGAGACAGGGTCTCACTTTGTATTTCAGACTGTCCCTGAGTTCACTATGTAGCCCAGGCCAGCCTCGAACTCACAGCAGTCCTCCTGCCTCTGCCTCCCGAGTGCTGGGATTACAGGCATGAGCCACCATGCCTGGCATTGTTGTATGTGGTTACTGGGGATTGAATTTGGGACTCTGAGCTTGCCAGGCAGACACCGGAACCACTGAGCTATATCCCCAGCCCAATAGGTACATTCTTTTCTGCCTTCAAGTCAATCTGGGAAGGGAGTCTCCCCCTCAACACATGCCCTCACTGCTCTCACCCCAAGCATAATTTAGTGCAAACATTTCACTTCTCTCTCCAGTAGCACTTGAAGACTGAGTTCTTTCAGCCCTCCAGGGTCACTAGGCAGTGACTTAGTCCCTTGTTGAGTGGCCTATCATAGTTTACTAGGAAGAAAGACAGGGGTTGACGGGGACACAATGGAGCACCGAGGGCTGTGCGGGCGCTCTCCGCTTCAGCCCAGCTTTGGTGGGACGAAGTGGGGGCTGGAAACAGATGTCTTCCTCAGTTGCCCGCACACAGATGGAATCGGGTTCTTTCTGAGGACTGACAGGGGAGGCCACACCCAGCGACGCCAGGACTCTCTTCTCCTTGACTGCATCCTTGAAACTCCAGGACCTCTGAGAGCTAGGGAAGCACAGAATGAGTCTTCACGGCTGTGCTTAGTCAGAAGATGTGACATCCTCAAGTGGAGTCAGTGTTTGGGGGCCCTGGGGAGGGGCACTGCCCAGCAGGGCACCAGGGGGCAGGGTCTAAGATGCCAGGAGAATCTAAGCCAGGCTGACTGCTGTTGCTAAGGCAATGTGTAAACAGGCACCTTGGTGATAGGAGAGAAGCCCTTTCTCTCTTTGCACTTGCTGGGTTTTCTCTAGATGGGCTGAGCCCACCAGGAAGCCAGCTGGCCAAGAAGACTGGAATGCGGGTGGACCAGTGGGCTTGGGGACACTTCAAGGCCACACAGGAATGAATATCACACTTCTTCTGGCCGGAAAGCAGAGCAGGGCACAGCACCAGAGAGGAAGCTTGAAGGATGATAGTCCATCCTCAAGGGCACACCTCTGTGACCCCCGCCCCGTGCCCCCCCCCCCCCGGGCACATCAAGCACGCGCTGTTACTGGTCTCTTAACATCAGGTTTAACAGCCTCTCCTCCACTTCACTAACTCCAGACACAGAATCCTCCATGAGGGTACCCACTGCCCAAACCAGTCACACACCTATGTCCTCCTGACAGTAAGATAGACTGTATTTCAGATATTTTCATTTTCTGTAGAAGCAGATAGACCCCTTGTCCTCTGTTACAAGGAGACTGACGGGCCGAGTGACCTCCAAGAGTTTGTACCTCCCCAGAGCCTCAGAGCGCGGCCTTATTTGGAAGGAGGGCCTTTGCACATGTAGTTAATTAGTAAAAATGGGGCTGTACTGGATCGGAGTGGGCCCTAATCCAATGACTGGTGTCCTTATAAGAGAAAACAGACACGGCGAGACACACCGGGAGAAGCTATGTGACAACAGAAACAGAGCCTGGGGTATGTCGACATGCCCAGGAATGCCATGGACTGCTGGCAGTCATCAGGAACTGGGAGGAGGCCTGGGACAGACCCTGCCTAGAGCCTTTAGGGAGAGAATGGCCCTGCTGACACCTTTATGTCAGATTAAGTTCTGTTGTTTTTTTGTTGACATCTATCTTGCTATGTTGTCCAGGTGACCTCGAGGCCCTGGACTTCAGCCATCCTCCTACCTCTGCCTCCTGAGACCTCCTGTCACCAACTAAATTTCTGTGATTTTAAGCCATTTAGTTCATAGCTCCCTGTATAGCAGATTTAAGAAATGAACAAAACGGGCAAATCCTCAAACATTAGATGAAGTACAGAAGCGAACACTATTTTGATTTCTCATTCATATTTCAAATAATATTTTGAAATAATAATTCAAGCCAAGTATTCTTAACTTTTTTTTTTTTTGAGACAGGGTCTTGCTTTGTAGTTCAGGCTGGCTCTGAGCTCACTATGTAGCCCAGGCAAGCCTGGAACTCAGCAATCCTCCTGTCTCTGCCTCCTGAGTGCTGGGATTATAGGGGTGAGCCACCACGCCCAGAACTGTGGTATGTGGTGTTGATTGCTGGTGTGCGTGAGTCACCATGCCCGGCATTGTTATGTGGTTACTGGGATCGAACTCAGGACCTTGTGCTTGCGAAGCAGGTGCTGGAACCACTGAGCTAAATCTCCAGCCCTGGTTTTGAGTTTTTTTTTTCTTTTTGAGACAGGGTCGCTTTGTAGTTCAGGCTGGCTCTGAGCTCACTATGTAGTCCAGGCAAGCCTCGAACTCAGCAGTCCTCCTGCTCTGCCTCCTGAGTGCTGGGATTACAGTGGTTTTGAGTTTTTTAAATTTTCGCAGTAGTGGATGGAACCCAGGGCCTTCACCAGCCACCTCTCCCTTTATTTTGAGATAGGGTCTCTCGGTTCCCCTGCAATCTTCCTGCCTCAGTCTCCCAGAGTGCTGAGATTACAGGTGTGTACATACCACCAAGCCCAGCTGAACTGGGTATTTGGAATCTCTGTCTTCTCCTAGATGCCACTTCATACAAAGGTAACTTTGCCAGGACAGCGCTGTGCAGGATCCTCATGAGGAAGAGGAACCCCTTGCAAGTCTGAATTTCGGAGTCCAGGTTCTTTGGCACAGCCCAGAGCTGGAGACTGATATCTCAGCAGGACCTAAACTGACTCCATTAGCTCCAAATTGTCCTTACAAATCTTCCCTGAAAAGAATCATACACTCCATGGGACTGCCCCAAAGCACCTCGGAACAATGCAAAGAATGAAAGCCGGTGTCTTACACGTCTTTTTAAAGCTGGAGATTTGGCATGGCAATGGCTTGCAGAGAAGAAGCTGCTTTAATTAGGTCACAGCTGAGGGCTCAGAGCTAAAAGTCATGCCGTACTCTTGCTGCATTCTAACTCCCGTAAATCAAGGGTCAGATCTTTTGTTTTGCTTTGTTTGTTTGTTTTTGAGACAGGGTCTCGCTTTGTAGTTCAGGTTGGCCCTCAGCTCACTATGTAGCACAGGCAAACCTTGAACTCAGCAATCCTCCTGTCTCTGCCTCCTGAGTGCTGAGATGACAGGTGTGAGCCACCACACCTAGCATTGTGGTATGTGGTACTGATTGCTAATGGTTGTGTCCAGTTGTGCCCAGTATGTGGTTACTGGGGATCGAACCAGGGACCTTGAGCTTGCTAGGCAGACGCTGGAACCACTGAGCTAAATCTCCAGCCCCAGTTGTTGTTTTTTTTTTTGTACCAGGGATTGAACTCAGGCCTTACTTCCAAGGTAGGTATAGTACCACTTGAGCTAAATTCACAGTCTCAAAAGATATTCTTTTATATATGAACTAAGTATCAGATGATGACAAGCTGTTATTAACAAATTTTTCAGGTATGACATTGACATTGCAAGAAAAGTCTCTCTTTGAAGAGATATGTACTGGCATATATAGGTACAAAATGCCATCCTGTTGGAATTGGTTTTAAAATATTGCCATATGGCCTGGGGATTTAGTTCAGTGGTGCCACACTTGCCTGGAAAGCGCCAAGTCCTGAGCTGGATCTCTGGTATCAAAAAAAAAGATAAAAAGCGGGGCTGGAGGGTTAGCTCAGTGGTTCCGGCACCTGCCTCGCAAGCACAAGGTCCTGAGTTCCATCCCGGGTAACCGCATACAATGCTGGGCGTGGAGACTCATGCCCACCAGCAATCAATACCACATACCACAGTGCTGGACGTGCCGGGTGTGCCAGGCGTGCCAGGCGTGCCGGTGTGGTGGCTCACACCTGTCATCCCAACACTCGGGAGGCAGAGACAGGAGGATTGCTGAGTTCCAGGCTTGCCTGGACTACATAGTGAGCTCAGAGCCAGCCTGAACTACAAAGCGAGACCCTGTCTCAAAAAGAAAAAAAAAAAAGATAAAAAGCAATGCAATATGGACCCTCACCAGGCCTCTGACTTCACCCACGATCACTGTGCTTTGGATCTGGTCCTGAAGAGCCGCTGTCACTCAGGAGAATCCCATGGCAGAGAAGCACTGCACATTTCCTCAGACTCACTTGAGGAAGGCCTTCTACATGAAAGAGGGAGAGGCCGAGTGTCCCAGTACATCCCTGTCATCCCAGGGTGAGGGGGCTGAGGCAAAGAGGGTGGTTACAGATCGTGCCACATAATGAGTTCAAGGCCAGCCTATCTCCAAAACCACAAATCAAACCAGAAAAGAAAAAAAAGAGGTTGAAAACCAAAAATAGAGAGAAAAAAGGCAGCCGAGGTCATCACAGCCATCCAGCCCACAGATGGCACCTCATGGAGGAGTCACCCCATGGGTTCGGGACTGCATGTCCAGCTGTCTTACCCAAGAGATGGGTCTGTGTGGAGAGAATAATGACAATGTAGGGAATGGTAGGGAATTAAAATATGAACAAAATGAAGCAAAAAAATAAATTAAAAAGCCTGGACCACATACCCTAAGTTGTGCTAAAGTCACATTAAGGAGACCTGGATTGATCCACATTCGCCATGCCACACGCCCACTCTGAAAATATCAGTGCAGCCAGGAAGCATGAGCCACAGATGAATTGAAGGCTGGTTATCTAATCCACCCCTGAACTGTGCTGAGCCCCTGGGGAGAGAACCCTCAGACCCAGACTGGGGTTGTTACTGGAAGAAGGGTGAAAGGGGGCTAGGGGACAGACGTGTCTTGCAGACTTCCTCCTGCAGGATGTGCACATTCCTTTGGTTGTTCTGGTCTCCACGGAGCTCGCCGGGGGGTCAGTCACTTAGAGAAAAGGCCGCAGTCTTTGAGCGTCCCAGCCGGGGCCATTGTCCTGGCCCGAGATGAATCCTTGCCAGCTGGCCGAGTCCAACCCAGCCACTCCCCAGGGAGAAACTGCTTTGCTCCAGCTTTGCGTAATACATGATTAATTACTAATAAAATAAGAGAATGGAGCTGGCCTCTTGTAATTTATCTCGTAGTTTATTTTATTTATTTGGATTCTATAAACATCACACAAAACTGGAAGTATTAATGGGCAAAAAGCAGAAACAATAGTAATATATATTTTTTTCTTTTTTAGAGACAGGGTCTTGCTTTGTAGTGCAGCCTGGCCCTTTGTATGTAGCCCAGGCAAGTCTCAAACTCAGCAATCCTCCTGCCTCTGCCTCCCGAGTGCTGGGATGACAGGCGTGAGCCTCCACACCTGGTACTATGGTGTGCAGTACTGAGGACTGAACTCAGGACCTTGGGTTTGCCAAGGCAGATGCTGGAGCCACTGAGCTAAATTCCCAGCCCCAGACTTTTTTCTTTACAAATATATTTAGATGTATTTTGCCAATACAAAAAAGAGATTATTCTGTAATAGGATTATATTCTGCTTTATTCAACCAATGATAGGTTGTAAACCTATTTGGATATCAAAAAATTCTATTTGGTCATATGATCTGAAATTACACAAACTAGCTTTGACCTACAAAAATAGCAGCTACAGGGGGCCGGAGGGTTAGCTCAGTGGTTCCGGCGCCTGCCTTGCAAGCGCAAGGTCCTGAGTTCGAACCCCGGTAACCACATAGAATGCTGGGCATGGAGACACGCCCACCAACAATCAACGCCGCATCCAACAATGCCGGACGTGGTGGCTCATGCCTGTAATCCCAGCACTCGGGAGGCAGAGACAGGAGGATTGCTGAGTTCCAGGCTTGCCTGGACTACATAGTGAGCTCAGGGCCAGCCTGAACTACGAAGCGAGACCCTGTCTCAAAAAGCAAAAAAAAAAAAAAAAACAACAAAAAAAGTGATAATGATGAAAAAATTGGAAACTATAAATGCTGAATTATAGGTGATAGGTTGAGTAAGTTATACAGAAGCCTATAAATTCAATAACCATTTAAAGTGTTGTAGGGGACTGAGGTACATGTAGCTGCTGTTTTTTGTTTTGTTTTTTCTTGAGACAGGGTCTCGCTTTGTAGTTCAGGCTGGCTCTGAGCTCACTATGTAGCCTAGGCAAGCTTCAAACTCAGCAGTCCTCCTGTCTCTGCCTCCTGAGTGCTGGGATTACAGGCGTGAGCCACCACACCTGGCACTGTGGTATGTGGTACTGATTGCTGGTGGGCCTGTGTCTCCACACCCAGCATTGTATGTGCTTACTGGGGATCAAACTCAGGACCTTGCGCTTGTGAGGCAGGCACCAGAACCACTGAGCTAACCCTCCGGGCCTGTAGCTGTTTTTTTTTTTTGCTTTTTGAGACAGGGTCTCGCTTTATAGTTCAGGCTGGCCCCGAGCTCACTATGGTGCCCAGGCAAGCCGCTGTGAACTCAGCAATCCTCCTGTCTCTGCCTCCCGAGTGCTGGGATTACAGGTGTGAGCCACGACTTCCGGCATTGTGGTATGCGGTGTTGATTGTTGGTGGGCGTGTCTCCACGCCCAGCATTCTATATGGTTACCGGGGTTCGAACTCAGAACCTTGCGCTTGTGAGGCAGGTGCTGGAACCACTGAGCTAACCCTCTGGCCCCATTATAATTTTTATAATTATAATTTAATAGTTTCCAAATTTTTCATAATTATCTTCATTGCTCTGGTTTAGGTCATTTCCATAATTATAAAAATATAGTGCTCTAGGGCCGGAGGGTTAGCTCAGTGGTTCCGGTGCCTGCCTTGCAAGCGCAAGGACCTGAGTTCGATCCCCGGTTACCA
>PVIC010029403.1:0-22574 GCA_004025085.1 Thryonomys swinderianus
GCGTGAGCCACCATGCCCGGCACTGTGGTATGCGGTGTTGATTGTTGGTGGGCGTGAGTCTCCACGCCCAGCCTTATTTGTGGTTACCGGGGATCGAACTCAGGACCTTGCGCTTGTGAGGCAGGCGCCAGAACCACTGAGCTAACCCTCCGGCCCCTCGATTGCCTGTCTTGGGGACACTCCTTAAATGCACCCAGTGCACCTCAGTATGCCAGCGCAGCACGCCGAATCTCTAATAAACCCTTCCCATGTCTCTAACTGAAGCATCCCCAAAATTCTTTTCCGAGACAGGAGTCATCGAATCTGCAAACTTATTTCAAAAAGTTCCTTATTTCAGCCTCGGGACCTGGCGCGGTGACAGTCTCAGGCCAAACCTGAGGCAGGCAGGAGCCCCCGAGGGTGGTGCCACACAGCCCCCCGCAAGCGCTTTGGGGACAACAGAAATGAAAATCCAGGCCTCAGCACGAGCCGACAGGAGAATAATGGAAAAGCCAGAGCAAGCCAGTCCCTAACGAAGGAAAGTAAGACAAGATAGGCCAATGGCTTCTGTCTGAGAGACTGAACGGGACACAGCTCTGAAGAGGTGGATGAGACTGGCTGCCAACGAAGAACCCCGGGCCGGTTCTGGGGTCTCTGGTTGCTTGGGAATCTGTCCTGGTCCTCGCTCCGGAGGAAGCGCAGGCTCCAGGCCCTGTCTGGTCCTGTGAGGTGAAGTCTGTGCTTGACAGGGGAGCTCACCATCGGGTGGTGTGTGAGGCGGCTCTGCTTTTCCACAGGTGCAGGCCAACGGCTGGAGACGGCTGGGCATTGCCCCAGAGCGGTGACAGCGAAACTTCGGAGCGTCCCACGCTAACACAGCCCCGGGCATCACGGAGGCTGCCATCTCACCACCACGCTCAAGGGCTCTGGGAGCAGGGATGGTAAGAGTTGGTTGTTGGATGATGCTAAAATCTTGGAAATTACCTTAGTTACCTTGGGCCTTCCAGTTATGACTGGCCTGGCATACAAACAACTTGGTTTAATCAGGGTAACGGAAGATTCACGTGCCTCTTGTTAGTGGTGTGTGCCCAGGCAAACTTCCAGATCTCAGATGTACTGACGTAGTTACAGCCAGCCCTCAGGAGCCCACTAAACCCGTCAGCTAAGCATCCTCTCTCCGTGTTCCTTGAGGCGCTCAGTGCTGGAGAGGTAAACAGGTGAGATGAATTTAGGGTTAATCAGTCTTCCAGGGACCGCTTTCTGAATCAGCCAGTGCAGAGCTGCACGTGGAGATGACCCACAGTGTTAAGATAATAAAAGACACATCAAAATGAAAACAAAGATGACAGGCTTCCTCCTGCTTTTAGTTACCCATGGGGCATCTGCAGAGCCAGCCTCTGGGGCCCTGACCACTGTGGAAGAGAACACAAGTCATCTTTTAATGTCTACCAGGTGAAGGGCCCAAGACTTTGTCATCTGTCCCCGTGGTGGTCTCTGTGTCCCAAGGCCCGGACAGGAGGAGCAGCGTGCGGGTCCAGGCCAGCCCCTGGACACCGCTGTGAGCCCTGTGAGGGGCCTTCCTCTCGGTGGCACGAGGGGGTAGAAAGCAGGGTGACTCCTCAGGATCTGCTGCGGTTTGAGGGTTTCTGTATTTCTGGGAAGAATTCCCTGAAATAGAGGTTTGGGAGCTGGGGGCTCCCCTCCTCCAGCGGGGCCTGAGGAAGGGCAGCCTTGCTTGTGGAGTGGTGACTGGGACAGGGCCTCCCTCCGTGGCAGTGGCCCAGGGGAAGCGCCCAGGGCACGCTGGGCCTCCAGCAGACTGTGCGGCCAGGGTCAGGGTCAGGGCTGACGGGGGAGGAGCGCGAGGCTGGAGGGGCCGGGAGGTGGGGCTGGGGCAGGCGGGGTGCCAAGGGAGGGCGGTGCCAGGACTGAGGGAGGGGCGGCCAGAGGCTGACAGCCAGCCGCGGTCTCAGCGGGGAGCCCGCGGGACCCTGGAATCTCGGGGAAGGAGGTGAGAGCGCAGGGGAGGGCTGGTAGGTGGCAGAAGGTTCCAAGGCCACACGTATAAAACCCTTGCCGCGGGGCGACAGCCTGGCGCCTTGTTCACCGGAGACCTCGCTGTTCGCAGTGGTGACTTTCTGGTGAGTCCCAAGACGACTCCTTCACACGCGCTCGCTCTTGGGGACTGAGAGGGACGTGGTGGGGCAGGACCGACACGAGGCAACGGGGGAGGCGCTGCCTGAGGCCGGCAAGCGGGGGCCTGGCGGGAGGCCCCCTTCCTGGCTAGCGACGGGGCTGAGGGCAGCGCCAGCCCCCGGGCAGGAGGCTTAAGCGGCCCGGAGCCCTCAGCCCCGCCGCCCAGCCCGGCCTCCCGGCCTGTTCACTCCTCCCAGAAACATTCGGCCTCCCTGTCTCCCCCTCTCCCCTCTGCTGGCCTGGGCCTGGGGCCGGGTGTGGGCTTTGGAGCAGGCAGGCTCTGGACTGGGGACCAGAAGGGCGGGGGAGCAGAGAAAGCCTCCAGGACAGCAGTGGGGACAGACTGGGCTAGAAAAGGGGCTGCTGGCGGGGAACTCCGCTGAAATCCTGCTGGCCCGGCCAGGAGGCGGACGCAGAGGCGATTCCGGGAAAGGGCCCTTCGCCCTGTCCCCTCCAGGAGGCAGCCGCTCCCAGCTGGCAGGAAGAAGCGAGGACCACACGCTGTCTTCAGAGGGCCGAGGCATGTGGCGGCTGCTGATCCCGCTGGCCCTGTGGCTGGGTGCTGATGGCGTGGGTGGGGCGGAGCTCACCGTGGCGCAGAGCAAGGCCTTGCAGGTGGCCCTGGAGGAGTTCCACAAACACCCGCCCGTGCAGTGGGCCTTCCAGGAGACCGGTGTGGACAGCGCCTTGGACACGGTCAGTGGCCACGGCTGCGTGAGGCTGGGAGGCCAGCACATTCCCAGGAGGCTGCCAGGAGAAGGGCCCCTCCACAGCGATGTTGGCTTGCAGGGCACAGTGGGGGCAGGGCTGGGTCACAGCACCCAGCTCAGCAGAGGCCTCCTGTTGTCCGCAGCCCTTCCCGGCAGGCACCTTCGTAAGGCTGGAATTCAGGCTCCAGCAGACAGGCTGCCGGAAGAGGGACTGGAAGAAATCCCAATGCAAAGTCAAGCCCAACGGGGTAAGCATGTGACATGGGCCCGGGGCGGGAGACCGCTGGGGAAAGGATCCCCACTGGGAGCTCCGTGAGGCTAGCCCAGCCTAGAGGGAAGGAGGGCTGGGTGGGCTAGGGAGGAAGGGCTTGCCTTGGCCAGCGAGGCTCCTGCTGGGCCTCGGGTTCCTGTGGAAAAAGCTTGGGCCACAGCTGGTCACCACAGGGCTTCACAAGAACCTGGCATATGGCCACTGCCACAGGCCCTCCCGTACAGCTGTTGGGGTTACACGTGCCCCTCTGGGAGCAACAACCCTGGGCTCTGTGGGTCTCCCCCATCTGCTGTGGAAGAGGACTGCATTTATCAGTGATTCTCAAACCTTGCGTTTCTGTAATCCTTGATTTCAAATCAAATTTTACAAGGAAATGTCAACAAATAGAACAGACCACAGGGGACAGATTCTGGTGGAAGTCAGCTGGGCGATCATTGCTTTTATACACCTATACCCGGGCGTGCACACACCCACAGAGGGTTGCACACACGGGCCACACACAGGGACACCCACACAGCCGGAAGGGATTCCTGTCCCGGTGAACATTGAAGTCCCAGGACTCTCAGACTCCTGAACTCTTCCAGACCTGTTAAACTGAGCCGGGTGCACGAGCGCTTGTCTTGCAGGCCACAGCTCGCCTGGGTGGGGGGTCGCCTCTGTGGGGCGCCCCAGCCCCGCCTTCATAGTGCTGAACGTCTCCCTCACCACCTTTTCCTCCCCAGAGGAAGCGGAAGTGCCTGGCCTGTGTCAAACTGGACTCTGAGCTGAAAGTTCTAGGCCGGATGGTTCACTGCCCCATAGAAACACAAGGCCAGGTATCCAGGGCGGAGGGAGGGGAGGCGTCTGGAGACGAGAGAGCTGGAGAAAGCTTGGATGAGGGGGAACAAGAAGGGACTCTGGGCCTGGGAGGCACTCCCTGGGGGTACTGGCTCTTTGGGGCACTGCTCTCTCTCCTGCTGGCACTGCCTGACCAGTTGTTGGTGCTGGCAGGAGCCCCACGAGTCCCAGTGCACCAAGGTGCAGCGGGCCGGCGAGGACCCCCACAGCTTCTACTTTCCTGGACAGTTCGCCTTCTCCAAGGCGCTACCACCCAGCTGAGCCCTGCACTGGTAGGTGGCCACGGGCAGGGACTGTGCTGCTGCTGGGCTGCAGGTGGCGGGGACGAAGAGCCTGGGAGAGAGCTGGGACTGAGACGAGATGGCACCCAGATCTCGGCTTTGCTCCTTTTCTCCAGAATCTCAGCTGGCTTCCTGGACAGCACAGATCTGCCACCCCCAGGGCCAATAAAGCTGTTCTCCAAGCCTGTTCCCTGGTCTCCTGGTGTTGCCCTCAACACTCAGCTCAACATGTAGGAAGCCAGATGAAAAGGGCAGTGGGGGTGCGTGGGCGCCTGGGGCAAGAGGAGCTCTGTGCAGGGTCAGAGAGCCCACGGAGCAGGCACTGAAGCAGACAGACTCAGAGCTGGCTGGCAGAGCTGGGTGAGTGCAGAGAAGGCCCCGGGAAACACGGGCCTGGGCACGCTGGACTGCTGCCGTCCAGGCCGGCGGACGTGGAAGGTCGTGCGCACCAGCCTTCGGCCACGTCTGGGCTCTCAGGGGCCAGCCAGCTCGCTACCCTTTCTTCCTCACTGCACCGTCTCAGGCCGAGGCAGCCAGGAGTGGCAGCCGCTGTGGTCACGGGCTCAGCACCCCTTTCCTGTCTCACAGCTTATGTGCCCCCTGCTCGTGAGCCCCCTAAACCTGCTGAGGCTGCCCCACGAGCAGGGAGGGTAGGGGAGTGTCCCGGGGCAGCAGGGGAGGGACAGCCCTCCGGACGGGGCAGACAGACCAGAGCTGAGCATGCAGGGTCAGCAGAAGGCCAGCACGCAGAAGCAAGGAACGGAAGTGTGCTCATCGGGGCCACCGGTCCCCGGGCCAGGCTACCCCAGCGCTGGGTACATTCAGAAGACAAAGGAAGAGGCGGAGCCCTCGGGGCTGAGGGCCTGCTCAGCGCGGGCCAGGACGTCGCTGGCCTGCCGGTCCAGGACGAGGCACTCCTGCAGTGTGTCCTGGAACTGCCTGCAGGCCTCCTCCAGGATGGAGCTGCTCCGGGGGCGCCAGGACTCCCAGTACCCAGGCTCCACCCACGGCTCGGCCTCCGTGGCCCTGAGGCCAGGGCTGGAGCTGGGGCGCAGGGAGCTGTCCAGGTCCCGGCATAGCTGGTAGAGCTCGCTTCCACGGCCGCTCACGCGCTCCCCATCGATGACTTTCAGGCCAGGCAGCAGCTCTCGGACCGAGGCCCAGTAGGAGGGGCTGGCGCACAGCGGGTTGCTGAGCCGGGCCAAAGGGTCCCGGAGGCGCAGGTGCTCGAGGCCCCGCAGCCCAGCCAGGCACTGCAGCTGGCCGGGGGTGGCCAGTAGGTTGCCCGCGGCATTGAGACTCTGCAGATTCTCACAGGCGGCCAGCGGCTCCAGCCCAGTCAGCCGATTGTTGGAGACGTTGAGCACGGTCAGCTGGTGCAAGGAGGCCAGCGGGCCCAGCTGGGTGAGCGCATTGCCCGACAGGTCCAGCCACTCGAGGCCCAGGCACTCTCCTAAGCAGCCCAGGTCCACCAGCCCCAGACCTTGCAGCTTGAGCAGCAGGATAGACTCCAGGGCAAACTCACCCGTGCGCGACTTCAGCAGCCGGGGTGTGACGCGAAGCCCATCCGCCTCTCCCGGCTTCTCGCCTGGAGGCTCCATGTGACACCAGCTGGTTCGGGCGGCCTGGGCCCTGGCAGGGCTGTCACAGGGACGTCGGTGCCACTGGGGCTCAGCCACTGCTCTCCCCAGAAACAGGCACCTTCAGGTGTCCTCAGGCCAGAGCTGGGAGGCCTCGTTCTGGTACCCGACGAGGGCCTGCAGGTCCCTGAGGAGAGACAATGAACGGTCAGCTCGCCTCTCCCAGGGACTTCTGTGGCCCGCCTGGCCCACGCCTTCACCGCCAGACCCGCCGCCAGGACACCGAGGCCGGAGACAGTGCCTGGCACAGGCCCCTGCCCGGCTGGTCCCGGTGGGGACGGCCTTGCCCCTGGGACTCGGGACCAGCCTCAGCAGCTCTGTTCGTCCGCTGTCAGGCCTGGGTTGGGGCCCAGGGCCATCCTCATCGCCCTCGTGGGGCTGCTCCTCTTTTTTTTTTTTTTGCTTTTTTGGAGACAGGGTCTCACTTTGTAGTTCAGGCTGGCCCTGAGCTCACTATGGTGCCCAAGCAAGCCGCCGCGAACTCAGCAATCCTCCCGTCTCTGCCTCCAGAGTGCTGGGATGACAGGCGTGAGCCACCACGTCCGGCATTGTGGTATGTGGTGTTGATTGTTGGTGGGCGTGTCTCCACGCCCAGCATTATATGTGGTTACCGGGGATCGAACTCAGGTCCTTGCGCTTGCAAGGCAGGCACCAGAACCACTGAGCTAACCCTCCGGCCCAGGGGCTGCTCCTCTAAACAGACAACAGGTCACTGCCACCAGTGTCTTCTGCTTCCTTCCTGGGATAGCGATATCCATGCAAACTTGAAGAGAGCATTCTGCACTTCATCTCATTCACTCAAAAAACGTTCTCTCGGTGGGGCATGGCGTTACCTATAATCCTAGCACTCTGGGAGGCTGAGGCAGAGGGGCTTCCATTTGAGCCCAGCCTATGCAATTCAGTGACTTACCAAGACTGCATCTCAAAACAACGTAAAAAAGGGGCTGGGACTGTGAAGGCTCCAGGTTCAATCTCAAGTACTATGCCAAAAAAGAAAACAGAATTATCTCTATTTGCCTAAATTTAATGTGGTTTCCAGAATACATCTTGGCTGGAGTCATAGGGCCTAAGCTTTTAGCCTTGGACAAGAAGAAATGGAAGTTAAGGAGGGACGGGCCAGGGAGGCCAAGGTCAGAGGGGCTCCGCCAGCTTCCATGCCCATGCTACCCACTCGTGCCTGCATGTTGCTCTGGCATCAGATGGTCAGAGGTCAGCAGATAGCGACGGTCACTGTGCCAGACCATCAGAGCCACCTGCAACACATTGTCACCGCCCCAAAGGGCAAGCTGGGGCCACCAGCAGTGAGGACACCCCCAGAGGGAGGCACAGGGCCGCCTAGGCTGCTCTGAGGGCCGAAGGCGGCCATGCCAGGCCCTAGTTCTGTGCAACGCTGGGGTGAGGAGGCGGCCTGGGTGGGAGATGGCAGTGATGCTGCCCAGGGGCTCAGTGTTTAAGCAGAGAGGACAGCAGGGCACCACTGCTCCAAGGACAGCTTCCTGGCCTTGGGACCCCGAGCCAGGCAGGTGGCTGTGTGCGTGTCCGTGTGTGACGCACGCAGAGGGCCCCAGGACCGCTGTCCCCGCTGCTTACGGGACCCGCAGGGACAGGGTGCTAGCCACTCCTGAGTGTGACTTCACACCCTCCACACCACCTTGACTCCTCCTCCGGGGACACTGGCTGAGCCCAGTCCTCCGGTTCTGCCCGCCCTGCCAGCCAAGACCTCGACGGACCCCGACCACGGAGTGGGGGTCCTGAGTGGACCCTGACACACCTCCCGCAGCCCGTCCCCGCGGAGACCGACAGCACCACTGAGTGCTGAACTGCCCCGGCCCACCGGCACCAGGCGCTGGACACCTGCGTCTGTGTCTGTGCCAGGAAGGTCACGAGAGATGTGGATGCAACCCAAACATGGGCACTGGCAACAGGGTGGATGGATCTGGCTGGGAGGCTGGCAGACAAGATGTAGGGGGACAAAATCTGAGGGGCTCAGGAGAGGCTCAACGGCAGAGGGCTTGCTGAGCACGCCTGAGACTGAGTTCACGTTCAGCACAGCACAAGAGAAGACACTGGACCCTGCAGTGCTTAGCGTGGGTCGCCATGTCCGTGCGGCTGGGTAGGAATGCCGAGCTGAAGGAACCCAGATGTTCTAAGCAGAGGTGGCAGTGGGACTTGAGGAGGGCGTGGCACAGAGCTCAACCTCCTGGCGGCAGTGAGGCCTCCCGTAGCACCCAGGGAGTGCCCATGGCCAGGGCGGGGTGACTAGGAGCCATGTTCGGCAAGGGGGCCAGAGCAGAGAACCTGCCAGCCGCTCCTGAGCCACTTAGGCACACCCGGGGGGCACATGTGGGCACCACGGGAGACGCGAGGCCTTCAAGGAGGGGCAGGGACACTGGTAAACACCCACCGGGCCTGGCCAAGACGAGGGCGACGGGACCCTGGATGGGCAGCCACGGCGGAGGTGCAGCCACAGCCAACTCAGAGGGCCGAGGAGAACGGCCTGAAGGCCTGGTCTGGACTTCACGAGGTGCCTCTGGGAAGGACAGCACCAGGGTGGGCAGGGAGGGCCACGCGGGCCAGGGGCTGGGTACTGCCGCCGCACCGAGGCTGCAAGGACAGCGGACGGGGAACACTGGGGCAGAATGTGGCCCTTCCTCACCCAGAAGGCCCCCCAGGCGAGGTGGGCACGTGCTGGCACTGCTCTCGCAGCATGGCCCTTTCCTGCCCTCCTTGAGAAGCTGCCACTGGGGCGAGGGTGCGCGAGTGACAGTGGCCCAGGGAAGCCTCGGCTTTCCTGGGGTCACAGCATGGGGGGTCCTGGGCAGGACCGGCAGCAGGGGCGGCGGACAGCAGGCTGGCACAGTGAACAGCTGGCTGTGGTCACGGGAAAGCAGGCACACCCCACGAGCCTCCGTTTCCTTTCCCAGAGAAACGAAGCCCGGGACACGAGCAGGGGCGAGGCAGGACTGAGCGCAGGAGAGAGAGGCGACCCTTTCCTCCGCCCCGCGCCTCAGACACTCGTGGTCATTCTGGAAAGGTCGGTCTTCATTGTGGGCACTGCTGGCCTCTGCCCACCTGACGCCAACAGAACCACCCCTCTGCCAGCTGTGACACCCGCACCATCTTGGACGTTGCCAAGCGTGCCCTGTGGGACGAGTCCCCGTCGCACACCACGGCCGGGCTCAGGACCACCCTCTCGTCCTCTGGCCGCCACTCCCACCCTCCCTCAGGGAGCTGGCTCGGCCCAGCCTCTGCCAGCTGGAGCTCAGACCCTGCTACTCCAGCCTCCGCATGTGATGCTTACGAAGTTTTATTTAAAAGCTGCATCTGTTTATTGTTAAAATAAAAACACTGCATAAGAAATAGTTCACAAGGTATGGTCTCAGTGTAAAAAGGGACTATTGTCCACCAAAGCACTGACAGAGACTGTCTACCGGTGGCAGGAATGGGGTTCGCTTTTCCTGCTTGACATTTTCAGTCATTCCCCAGCGTCTTACTGAATCAGTCCCAGTGACACACAGGATTGACAATGTAGGGGGCTGGGGCAGGTTTTCGGGGTCACCGTCTAAGTGAGGAGAGATGGTTTATGAGGCCAGGAGTAGGCACCCTACTTCTCCTGACCCGTCACAGGGACTAGGCACCCTCAGGACGCTGGGCCTCGATCCCGCGCGGTGTGCAGGGCCGTGTGCCCGCCTGTTTTTGTCCAGTCCCCCGCTTCCCAGCGCGCGGGTGCTGTGCTCGGCCCTACGGGAGCTCTGGTGTCCATGGGCTCCCACACACCTTTCCTTTTCCAAATAGGCAGCTGCCCCGGGGGGCGGGGCAAGGGGACGCAGGTGCGTGGGTGCACACACTTCCTTCCAGAGATGGCTGCTCTGCCCGAGGTTCCTACCTTCCTTTTTGGGGTAACACAGGTGTCAAACCCAGGGCACTTTACCACTGAGGTACAGCACCAGCCCTTTCTTACATTTTATTCTAAAGTAAGGTTGCTCGTTAAGTTGCCAAGAATGGCTTCAAACTTGCAATCCTCCTGGCTCAGCCTCCCAAGTGGCTGAGATGACAGGCACGGGTCACTGCTCCAGGGTAAGGCTGCTTCTTAAAGGAATATACCCATTTATCCACATGGATGAGCTCTTGCAAGGTCCTTCATACCCACTAGTACGAAATACTTCATAGGACATCACAGTTTTAAAAGCCAGTTCACAGCCACATAGGAAACCAGTGAGACCTTCCTCTGCGTCCTGCCAGACACACATGGACCAGTGGCGAGAATGTGGTGCCTCTCAAGGGCACACACTAGCCCTGCACCGACAGGGCTCAGACAGTGCCAACAGGACACGGCGCTGTGCTCCTGCCTATCTGCTGCTGGAGGGTTTCCCTGAGTAAGTTCTGTGAGCAGCAGACTTCAGGCTGCACCTCCGAGCTCTGGAGGCTCCTGGAACCAACCTGCACCAGCCCGGGTGTGCCCGCCCTGGCACACCGGGCAGGCTACAGGGTCTACTCCTCCTCAGGTGGCTCACCACTGGGGAAACTGAGGGCTGGCGGGGTGTAGTGAGGGAAGTTCTCCAGGTTGGTCTTCAGGAAGAGCAGGTGCTCGACGGCCTCCACTTTGAGCGGGGGCCTCTGTTCTACGATGGTAGGGCTGTCCAAGGAGGTCAGGACGCACTCCGAGAAGGCTCCCGTTGGGGGGCAGGACAGGTAGACAGTGGCCAGCTGGGCCAGGGCTGGCCAGGCACTGCGCTTCCTCTCCCAGTAGGCCAGTGGGTCCTCCTGGGCCCCAATGGTCTCGTTGTCTCGCAGGTACCTCCTGACGATGACGCTGGCCAGGTGGTTCTCTGTGGACAGCGAGGCCCCGCTGCTCTGGGATGCCAGCAGGCCCACGCTCTCCAGCTGCTCCAGCAGGCTCTTCTCCCTGTGTGACAGCAGGAAGGGGCTGGGGTCGCTCTGACTCTGCAGAGACTCACTCTGGCCCTTCTGCTTGGCTTTGGCCCTCCGGGTGCTGCTCAAATGCACGCCCTTGTGCCTTGCACTACAGGTGGGTAAGTATTCAGTCACCATGATCTCCTTGACCTTGTACACGAGGACTTGCTTCCAGTGGTCAATGTCAGCCCCCTCGGGCAGGATGGCCTCGACCTTGCCCTTGAAGCGCGGGTCCAGCAGGGTGGCCAGCACAAACTCCTCACGGTGGAAGAGCTCGTTGAGCTGGCGGTCTGTGGAGAGCTGCAGGGCCAAGCCCTCGGCCAGCCTCAAGGCCGCGCCCACGTCCCCAGTGCTCTGCCCTTGGAAGTGCCTGTGCACCTGCTCCAGGAAGATGTGCAGGTAACGCAGCTGGGGCAGCACCTGGCTCAGGGAAGCCTGGGCCATGCTGGCCTCGCGGACCGCCATCTGGAAGGGCTGCAGGAGCTTGACCAGGTTCTCTGCCAGGCTCCAGAACACGGACGACAGGGCAGTGCCAGCCTTGCCTGGTTGCTGGCTCTCAGCGTATGCCTGCAGGGCGGACTGCTGCATCACCAGCCACTCCATCAGGCGGTAGGCTGAGCCCCAGCTGTCCGAGAGCTCCTCAAAGGGCTGCTGGGCCGGGAGGCCACACTGTTGCTGGACCTGGCTGAACAGTCTCCGGGCCTCCGCAGAGCCTTGGAAATGGCTGCAGATGGCCCTGGCGGTGTTCAGGATGATCTGCACGCTGTGGTGGTGACACAGGAAGTTGCTTACCAAGGAGTCAAGGCAGTGGGCAAAACAAGGGATGTGGGTATAACCCTCGGCCCTCACCGCCCACTCTAGGCTAGGGCAGCCACCTGACACCAGGAAACCCGCCCGCAGAGAACAGCGGCCCAGCCACAGGCTGATCTGCTCTAGCAGCTCAGGATGCCCGTCCTCGGCGGCTCTCTCGAGGGGCAGGCCCCGGACCCAGAGCACTGCGCGCTTCCGCGGGCTCCCGGGTGCTGCAGGCTTGCTGGCCACCCAGTGGGCGGTGACAGCCATGTAGTTCACCGCGGAGTTCTGGGCCGACACGGAGGCAGTGAGGTGGAGGTGGCCACCTTCAGCCCACTGCATCTCCTGAAGCACCTGGTCACCCATGGCCTCGTGCAGCACGGGCAGGGCTCTGTCGGAGAAGAAGGCGGGGGAGGGCAGGTGGTAGCAAGGGTCCGCCTGGGCCATGAACCTCCTGAATGGCAGGGAGGACACAAAGGAGAGGGGCACGACCAGGCCACAGAGCAGCTCCGCGATCCGGTGGTTCCAGGCTTGGGGCTGGGGCCAGCTGGCACCATGTGTGTCACGTGGGCTGTCCTTGACAGTCCCGGAACTGGGCAGTGGCGGCAGGGCTGGGAGCCACCGCTCAGGCCCGTCCAGGGCCGGCTCCTTGCGGCTGTCCTCCGCAGGCGCAGTGTCTGGGGGGTCCTTGGGCACCTCAAGGCTGAGCATACCTGCAGGCAAAGCCTTTTCCTGTGCCTGCTCCACCTCCACCAACCACTGGCCTGGGCCGCCCAGCCCTGGCCTTCTCTCCCACTCCATGCTGTGCTTGATGGTCAGATGCCGGATAAGGCCTGAGCCTTGGGATTGCCCGTCGGCTTTGTCCCAACTCACACTGACACCACACAAGGTGCAGGTGACGCAGCAGGTGCTCTTGAAGTCCCCAGTAAAGAACTTTCTGACGTCTGGTATGCCCTGCAGAGGGCTCAGGGAACATGGGGCAGACTCTAAGGCCTGGGTCTCTATTTTTGATTCTCTGACCGGTTTATCTGAGCAAGGGGGCTCCTGGAGGCTTGGCTGGAGCCCAGACTTCTCCATCGCACCACAAAGCAGATGCTTTTTCTTCTGTTTCTTGGGGTTCCGCAGCCCTCTAGCCAGACCAGCCTGCCTCATGGCCTTGTCCCGCTTTGGCCGGCTCGCCTCCAACCTGTGAGGACTGGTGCCCTGGGGGCCCTGAGACAGAGGCTGGACCACAGCTGGGGCACAGCCTGCGCCAAGCGGCGAGGACCTCGCTTTCTTTCTTGTCTTCATGCCCTCCTCTTTCTGTCCGTGTGCCTTCTGCCTGGACACCTTCTTCTCACACTCACCAGGGGGCTCTGGCCTAGTGATCCGGGGGAGGCCGCAAGCTCCAGAGTGTCCCTTTAGCTTATTTTTCCTGGGGCTGGCCCAGCACTTGGCATGGGAGGCAGAGGGCTGAAGATCAGGCCCTCCTAGAGAGGGGGTTTTTCTCTTTCCATTGCGGACAGGAAGGCCAAGGGCACCTTCTACCTGCTTCTCCAGGGGAACTTGGTCCAGGCCAGGGGGAGAGACTGGTGGGCTGCCAGGCAGGGGGCAGAGGCTGCTCTTCCGCAGGGACAAGTCTCTTTCCCGCTGCTTTGGGGGGCTGGAGAGTCTGGCTTTCCTCCTGCTGGCTTTGTTCTCTGTGTCAGTCAAATTGAGTTTGACCTCAGTCTCTGGCAGGCCTTCCTCGGCAGCCTCAAGCTTACCAGAGGTGTTG
Organism: Thryonomys swinderianus; assembly: GCA_004025085.1. Taxonomy (NCBI): domain Eukaryota; kingdom Metazoa; phylum Chordata; class Mammalia; order Rodentia; family Thryonomyidae; genus Thryonomys; species Thryonomys swinderianus. The sequence goes on from PVIC010029403.1 coordinate 13,377, forward strand.
ATGGCTCTGGTACACAAGTCAGGGCTGGGACAGGCCGGGGTGGTGGCTGGGCTCCGGGGTGTGGGCACGGGGGTGCTGGCACTCACACAAGGCTCCTGTCCCATCGGTCCTGAGGGTCTCTGTCTCTTGAAGGGCTTTTTGATTTTTTCCATTTCCAATTTGCTTGGAAGCTTGGGGCAAGGAGAAGATGGGTGGAGGCTGGAAGGCAAGATGAAAAGCATGGCTCTCAGCAGCCTCACGAAACTCTGGGGAACACTTCGGGGAAAAGGAGGCCCAGACAGGAAAGGCAAGAGAGGCCCAGAGATAAGGTAGGTACAGTAGGACTGTGAAAATACAGCCCAGGACAAGACTCCCCGGTCACAGCCTCCCGGGGGAGTGTGACTCTCACTATCCCAGAGGGGACGCTCGCATCTGGGCTCCCGCAGCCCTCACTGGTGGTCTCTGTGTCCATCTTCTGACTTTCCCTGTATTCTTCTGGGGGGGTCTCAGAATGTGGGAGGCACTTGGTGACTTTTCTGTGTGCTGTGCGTTCGCAGGGAAGTAGGCGAGGCCCCTGTGCTTACTGACAACACGCCGAGCTGCAGCCACACGGAAGACCAGGGAGCACGCAGGGCTGAGAGACCCCAGGAGGGGCCCTGAGAGGTCTCACAGGGGACAGGCCAGCACCGGGCCCTGTGAGTTCCGGCCAGGAGGCAGAGGGGCTTCTGATGCATGTCACCTGGCCTACGAGGACACAGTGAAGGCGCCCTGCGGCTCAGAGGTTCCTAAGTAAAGCAGCCTACAGTGCCCTGAGCCAGTGTGCTCAGCTCCTCTGAACCACCCCCGTGGACATCAGCCTCCTGCAAAGCACAGGCTGGGCAGGCCCCAGGCCACACAGTCCCCGAGGGCTGCTCATGGTGCCTCCCGCTCCTTGACGGCTTTCGCAAGGCCCTAGTGGCCGCCTGGCCACTAACTCAAATGGGCTTCGCTGCGGCATCTAAAGCCCAAACCTGCTTCTTCCCTTGAGAATGACCCCAAACACGGCCACTTACCCTTCTCAGACTCTTTTCTGTCCCGTCGAGCCCTGGGGTCCCTTCAGGCTATTCCACAGGCCCTCTGCTCTTCCTCAGACACCCCTCCCCTACTCTTTCTGGAGCCAACCCCACGCCAGTGGGCAGCCTGGCCTCCCAGACACTCACGCTCATCCTACCCATTATCCTCCAGTCCTTTCCCTCTCATTCGTTTCCCTGTACCTTAGGTCAAGATCAAGGCTGTGAAGAACAGACCTGAAGAAGTCAGAAGAGACTCAGGAAGAGGGAAGAGAGAACGCAACAGGGGAGATGAGCCTAGGGGTCCAGCGTGTTTTCCGGGGACAGAAGACCGGCAGGAAGACGCTGTAACCCTCCTGCCATGGATCTCTGAAATCTGGCTAGCTGCATCCCTTTGGGCCAGAGGAAGATGAGATTAAAGAAGCTTAAGTTAAAAAATCTGTACATTCAGGGGCCGGAGGGTTAGCTCAGTGGTTCCGGCGCCTGCCTTGCAAGTACAAGGTCCTGAGTTCAATCCCTGGTAACCACATACAATGCTGGGCATGGAGACTCACACCCACCACCAATCAATACCACATACCACAGTGCTGGGCGTGATGGCTCACGCCTGTCATCCCAGCACTCAGGAGGCAGAGACAGGAGGATTGCTGAGTTCTAGGCTTACCTAGGCTACATAGTGAGCTCAGGGCCAGCCTGAACTACAAAGCGAGACCCTGTCTCAAAAAAAAAAAAAAAAAAAATCTGTACATTCAGATGCAGAAGAGAGTGACAGCCAGCATATGGATCATGGGAGATGGCAAGCCTTCCTCTAAGCACGACGAGCCAGCGAGGCGGCTGACTCAGCCACCGCGGAGCTCTCCCGCAGGTGGTCTCGGAGGACGGACAGGCAGCAGCTTCTGCGCCTCCCGGAACTCAGCCAGCCCCCAAGGCATCAGAGGGACAAGGGCCCAAATAAGACGCCACATGTGAAACTCAAGGTACTGTTTCGAGAAACACTCCCAGTGTCACACGGGAAGGGGCCTCAGCTCTTATTACAACTGAAGAGACTGTGACCCAGGCCCTCTGTCCAGGACCTCAAGGATTAAGGGCACCAAACAGAGTATTAAAACTAGGCCACAGTAGAGAACACAGTACCAAAGGCACATAAAAGGGTGGCACAGGCCTGTAACCTCAGCACTCTAAAAAGGCTGAGGTAGTAGGATCACAAGTTTGAGCCCAGCCTAAGCAGTTTAGTGACTTAGCAAGACCCTTTCTCAAAATTAAAAAAGCAAACAAAAAACCCAAGGTCTGAGGGAGGTTAGGGAAGTAGCTCAGCGTGAAGGTTAAGAGTTTAACCCTCAGTACCAGGCCTGGGATTGGGAGAAACGGGGAAAAAACAAATTAAAGGGGAAAACCTGTCTGTCAGAGCTATGGCCAGGAAAAGTACAAACTAAGCACAACGGGCACCAGGCCTGTTCTGTTTCCTGTTAGCCTTGTCCCACAAGACTCTATGTTCTGCAAATACTCTTGATGCATCTAACTGTCCAACAAAAATTCCCTAAATATCACAATGAACCAGCACTGCATCCTCAAGATACAGAATCTGAGATAAACTGCCTGGGTAATGCCCAGGGGTCAGGGCACGAAAACCCGGAAATGGGCCCAGCACAGCTGAGCACAGGAAAGCGGGTGCAGCACTTGGAGGTAGGGACAGGAAGAGCTCAGGCTTTTCCCGGTAAGGGGTGGTTTACCTTGTCTACAGCTTCAGGATCTTTAATCCTCGATGGCCCTGACGATGGGTCCAGGATCTCAGGCAATTGGCTCAATGTTAATGCCGCCCCATTCTCCTCTACTTGAGCACGTCAGGATGGCAGCGAGGCAGATGCTGGTGACAGCGAACCTTGAATGAATAATTCTAAAATGTAACTTATGCATGCATGCATGTGTGTGTGTGTGTGTGTGTGTGTGTGTGTGTGTGTGTCTGTTTTACTGGGGGGCTAAACCCAGGCCTCTGACATGCTAGGCAAGTACTCTACACAGAGTTAAACTCCAGGCTTTAACAAAAAACAGCAACATCCCTTGCCGGGCGTGGTGGCTCACGCCTGTCATACCAGCACTTGGGAGGCAGAGACAGGAGGATTGCTGAGTTCGAGGCTTGCCTGGGCACCATAGTGAGCTCAGGGCCAGCCTGAACTACAAAGCGAGACCCTGTCTCAAAAAAAAAACCCAAACAGCAACATCCCAAAACACTAGTACTTTGACTATGAGTGCGAAGGGACCCGTGACGCATCACAACAGCAATGAGTTTCCAGACCAAGGAATGCTGGGGCTGGAGCCTGAACAGGTTACAAGGGCCACAAGTGAGAGGGGTCCCCACCAGGAAGCACGGCGGGGGTCCAGGGCAGGTGGGTGGTGTCATCGGAGGTCAGTGCAGAGACTGAGTGGGAGGTTTTTTTGGGACAGATCGTCAGGCACCTTTGCACAGAAACAGGAACACCACCAGGAGCAGAGGGTGGGTGCCCAGGTAAGGCCGATGAGGCAGGGAGGGTAGAAGAGGGGGAGACCTTGGAGGTGCCTGAGTGGTAGAGGTGGGAGACTCAGAGAAGTCTAAGAGACAGAAGGAAAAGCAAGGAAGAGACTTTCCAGAAAGGAGTGATGAATAGGCAGAGGTCACGCCAGGGGCTGAAGACAAGGTACAGGCAAGACAGTGAAGTGCAATAAGCAGGCGCCCCGGGGCTGGTCCAGGAGCCCTGAGACACCCTAAGCCACGGTGCTGCGATCGCTTCTGTACAGTGAACACAGCGCTTTGTGCATAACGTGCCTGCCTCCTCCCTACCCTTTAAGCCAGCTCTAGGTTCCCTGTAACACTGAGAACAACACAAACGGGATGGAAGCAGTTGTTATTCCCTATCATTCACGGAAGAAAGACAAGGGAAAAGCCTGGATGTGTTCGCAGAAGGTGCCAATTTCTCTCTTCCTCCACATTCTGGTGGCCGTGGGGTGCAGCACCTGCAGATGAAGAAAGGCCCTGAGAAGGCCGGGCTGCTGTGGCAGGCTCTCTCAAGGGGAAACACAGAGGAGAAATGAGAAAGCCGCAGCCGGAGTTGGCTAGGGGAAAGGCTGTGGCGGGGACAGCCCTCAGGGTTTGGGAGAAATCTTTTTTTTTTTTTTTTTTTTTGAGACAGGGTCTCGCTTTGTAGTTCAGGCTGGCTCTGAGCTCACTATGTAGCCCAGGCAAGCCTCGAACTCAGCAATCCTCCTGTCTCTGCCTCCCGAGTGCTGGGATGACAGGCGTGAGCCACCACGCCCGGCTGGAAGAAATCATTTTTTCTAACAGAGAAGTAACGAGGATAGGTATGTTGGCAGAGATGTAGGCACCTTGTTCAGGGATGTGGAAGGAACAAGGCAGCCCATGCTTGGAAGCCTACCTGTTGGCCAGCAAGGTGAAGGCAGCAGCCTTGGGCAGCGTGACCAGCAATCGGAGGGAGGAGGGGGCACAATGAATTAGACTTTCTCCTGTCTGCTCTCACCCATCCTTTCCAAGTGCAAACCCAGAATGGTGGCTATTTGGCAGACTTCCTTCCTTTCTTTTTTTTGTTTTCTTTTCTTTTTTGGGGGGGAGGGGGTACAGAGAATGAATCCAGGACCCCTGCACTGAGCTTTTAAAATTTCTAGCCAACGTCTTACTAACTTGTCCAGGCTGGGCTCAAACTTGTGACCCTCCTGCCTCAGGCGATAGTCCACATTCAGTTCTTACTCTTTGGGCCCAAGCACACTTCCCCTCCTCTCACCCGGAGCATGGGGGAAGGGAGTTGGGTCTGTTGCTCCCCCTAATTCCCACAGAACTGCCCTGGCTTCTCCCAAGACGGAACCCAGGGCCTTCTCACTGAGCTGGATCTCTAATCCTTTTTACCTTTTCGTTTTGAGAAAGGGTCTTGGGACGTTACCAAATTGCCCAAACCAGGCTCTGACCGGTGATCGATCCACCTGCGCGAGCAGGGATTATGGGAACGGGCCATCACAACCTGCTCTGGAAGGGGAACACACCGGACCCTCAAGTCTTGGGTTTGTCCTCAATCCCAAAAACTGTTAGAAGGTGGAAAGTTGATGGAAAAAAAAAAAAGGACCGAGGGCCGGAGATTTAGCTCAGCGGTTCCAGCACCTGCCTCGCAAGCGCAAGGTCCTGAGTTCGATCCCCGGTAACCACACACAATGCTGGTCGTGGAGACTCACGCCCACCAGCAATCAGTACCACACACCACAGTGCCGGGCATGGTGGCTCACGCCTGTCATCCCAGCACTCGGAGGCAGAAACAGGAGGATTGCTGAGTTCTAGGCTTGCCTGGGCTACATAGTGAGCTGAGGGCCAGCCTGAACTACAAAGCGAGACCCTGTCTCAAAAAAAAAAAAAAAAAAAAAGAGAAATGTGAGGAAGGGAAATAATAGACCCAAACACTATATTTTGGGGTTTGGTCTCACATGCAAATTGGGCTATTTACAAAACACCAGGGGGCAAAACGCGGTTGCAAACACCTGGGATCTCAGCACTCTGGGCCGCTGGAGGCCAGGCTGTAAACTAGAGCCCAGACCAGGAAATTCAGCAGTTCAGGAGGTCCAGTCTCCAAAGAGAGGGGGCTCGGGACGTAGCTCAGCGCCAAGGCCCTCGGTTCAGTCTCCCCCGCCTCTCAAATGGACGCGTTTGAAGTAATACGTCAGCATCGTCAGATCGCATGTTATGCATCAATGTCACAACACGAGACCCCGCTAGCCGAACGCGCTGCGTCTTCCCGGGAGCTGAGGGCTCGTCCGGGGCTCAGAGCGAGCGTGGCGTCCAGAGCCGGGCTACGCGGACTGCAGTCCCGGCTCTGCTACCTACCGCTGCGACCGTGCGCTGCAGCGTGCGGGAGACAATGGCAGGGCCCCTCAAGGCCTGCGGCGGACGGTGCTCGTCTGCAGCTGACTCCAGGCGGTTCCCGGCGCCGAGGGAGCCGCGGCTCAGCGCCGGTGGTCCCCAGAGTTCAGGCTTCACCCGGGCGGGGGCAATGGCAGCTGGCGACGTGGGAGCCACGTGGGGGACAGCCAGGGTGCAGCAGCGGGTGAGGACAAAGTGGGGGCCGCCACGCCCCTACTCGGCTCACCTTAGGGCAGGTGGGGAAGAAGACCCCGCGCCGCGCCCCCCGCCCGGGCGCACGCCGGCCGAGCCAACGGGCGGGCAGGGGGAGGGGCCGCTCCCGGAAGTGGCGGGCACTGGGGGGTCCGCCCGCCCCGTCCGCGGTTGCTAGGGCCCTGCAGCGGGCTGCAGTGCGCAGGCGCGGGCAACAGCGGCCAGAAGAGGGCGCTCTGCGCCGAGGCCTACTTCGGAAACTGGCTACAGCGTGAGGTGCTGCGTAGCTGACGTTGTTTTTGTTTTGTTTTGCAAAACTGGGAGTTAAGCCCAGCCCTTCGCACAGAGCTACATCTCAGCCTTCTTAAAAAAAATTTTAGTTTGAGATAGAGTCAAGCAAAGTCGCTCAGTTCCCTCGCTGGGCTTGAATTTGCTGTCCCCCGCCTCAGCTTCTGGGAATGCTGGGATGACCCGGGCAAAGCAGTTTTTCCTTCTGCTTCTTTGTCCGAGGTCTTGGCTGTTTGCATATCCCTCTGAGCTCCTCCTCCCGTCCCAAGCAGAGTTGCTCCAAGACTGGCCACTCCTCCCACCAGGCTGTTGCAAAAGGAGCATGCCAACACTTCACTAGTTATCTACTGTTTTAAATCCCACTTGACCCTCTCTATCCTTACTGATGGGCTACCTGGTCTGATGCCCAGCGCTCCTGAAAGCTTGGGTGCCTCATCTCCCGGCGCTGCCCCACTAGGAAAACCAGATTAAAGGCTCAGGAGCCCAGTGTCACCCGGGGCTTCCCAGCCTCATTCACTGGGCTCTTGGGTGACGACTGTTTGGAAGCTGCTGAAGATCCAGGTCCTACAGCAGGGTTCCTAAAGGCATCTTTGACTTCCATGATGGTGACTCAGTAGGAGAGTTAAGGCCTAACTCCCCACCTGAAACACGAGTTCGTGTTCTCTAAACATCGAAGAATGAATTTTAGGAACGACGGAGGTTTGAGTAGGAAAATTTTATTGAGAGAGAAAGTTTCTGCCTTAAGAGAGACAGAGGGGGAAAGCCGGAAAGTGGGTGACCCTGCTACCTCACTTTTTAGAGGGCTTTTATGGAGCAAAGCCATGAGGTGAGGCGGGTCTGAAATAGGGGGCTACCAGTAAGATTCAAAAAAGGTAGACGGGTTACAATTGACCAATGAGTACAGTGGGGGCTTCCAATAAGATTTGAAAGAAATGGGCAAACCATGGCTAACCAATGGGTAAATGACAAGCACAGTTACTTCAGCCACTTCGATTGAATAGGGTCCAATGAGAAATCAAGCCTAGAGGGTCTTGCTTGTCAGGAGACTCCTCCAGGTGGTTCAAAGCCCTGGCCGCTGTCTGTGGAATTTACAATCCTTGCATTCCCAGGAGGGGCCAGATCCGGATTTTGACCTTCCATCCTGGGAGAATGAGGTCTGCTGCTCACTGCTATCTGAAAGTGTTGTTTCTCATTGATGATGTTGACATTTGAGGATGTCCTTTTTGCAAGTCTTTCAAGAGCCGGCCCTATCTATCTGCCTACATGTCTAGCCGGCTTTTCTACCTATAATAATGGGGCCCGGTTCAGAATGGCTGGAGATGCTTAGGTCTGTAGCAACCACAAGCAAGGGGAGGGACTGTGCTGACATCTGCTGGGTAGCAGTCAGGGGTGCTGGAGAGGACTGTCCAGCCACCCTGTCACCTTGTCCCAGGGCCTCAGCACCAGTGCCCTTGCCAGCAGGTTTAAGATGCACAGGCTGAGCGCACCTGTGTGATGAATCCAGGGCGGAGCCAGGCCGTTCTGTGCAGGCGCCCACACTGCACACGGAGCAGCGCAGCCGAGGCAGAGTGTGGAGTGTAAGTCTCGTGCTGACCCCAGCAGCCGAGTTGTAATTCCAAGGACTTGCCCAAATATTCCTCCCAAGGGCGGTCTCCGGGCCTCGAGCTTCTGGCATTATAGGGCTTATCTCAAAACAACCCCCCCCCCAAAAAAAAAGTGTGTATAATCTATATGGTTAAATGGAGCTTATTAACTTTTTTTTTTGAGACGGTCTCGCTTTGTAGCTCAGGCTGGCCCTGAGCTCAGCTCACTATGTAGCCCAGGCAAGCCTCGAACTCAGCAATCCTCCTATCTCTGCCTCCCGAGTGCTGGGATGACAGGCGTCAGCCACCACGCCCGGCTTAGCTTATTAACTTTTAATATATCCGTTACCTTTTTCATAGTGAGAACCATTACAATCTACTAATATGTTAGTATCCAACAGATTGTATCTCTAGTGGCCACGTCGTTTCTCTTGCCTTACTAGTGTCAGCCCCTCGGACCAACATCTGTCTCCCCTTGAGCGACTCTTCCTCAGACTGGTAACAGGAGTGCGGCTGAGCTCCCTGCGGTCCATGGCTGGTGGCTCTCACTGTTCTGTGTTAAGAGCTGCCGACAGACTTTGTTCCCAGACGCCACGGGCTCTGATAAAGACGGCGGCTGCTGGCACACGGGGGTGACTGGGACAGGGGACCACTGCCCAGCTCTTCCTGTTTCCACAAGCATTAGAAATCCTGTTTCTGTGCAAAGCAACCCGAAGCACCCAGGGACCCCCCCCACCCCAAGAACAGCGCCTGCCTCTCCTTTGTGGGAGCCCAGAGGGAAGGCTGACCCTCAGCACGGTGCCAGATCACTCCAGGATGCAGGAGACATTCATGAGCAGTTGCTGGGGGGGCCTGGAACCAGAGTATGTGAAGTTGCAGGGTATCTCCAACTCTGTCTTCCAGTTTCCTACCTAGCAATTGCTCTGCCAGAGGTAGCTCTTGGTTCTTATGAAATAGCCTTGGAAGACGTTTCATCCAGGATACGGTTTTATCAGAAGCAACACTGCTCTTGGCTCAAAGCCATCTCTCAGACTAGGATCACCAGCATCAGCCCAAGGTCCGCTCCCGGAGCGACACAAATTGAGTTCAAAAGTTTGCACCCCCCCCTGCTGGCCACAGACTTTGTGTGCAGATTAATTTACCTTGGCTACCTGGACTTCTCCAAAGCGGGCTCCTCCCAGGACCCTGTGGTCGCCAAGGCTGCTTCTCACTCTGC
>PVIC010029404.1:0-22575 GCA_004025085.1 Thryonomys swinderianus
AATATATAAAGAACTCAAACAGATCAGCCTCCCCAGGTTTAAAGACCCAATTCAAAAATGGGCATCTGAAATGAACAGACACTTCTCAGAGGCAGAAGTCAAAGCAGCCAAGAAACATATGAAGAAATGTTCAACATCACTGGTCATTCGAGAGATGCAAATGAAAACAACACTGAGATTTCATCTCACTCCACAAAGAATGGCCGAGATCACAATATCAACCAATGATAAATGGTGGTGTGGCTGTGGGGAGAAAGGAACCCTTCTCCACTGTTGTTGGGATTGCAGACTTGTGCAACCATTGTGGAGATCTGTGTGGCGATTTCTCAGAAAACTAGGACTAGGGGTTCCATTTGACCCGGCTATCCCCCTGATAGGAATATACCCAAAAGAATTTAAAAACTCACATTGGAAAGACAGATGTACACCATTGTTCCTAGCAGCTCATTTCGTGATAGCTCAATTCTGGAAACAACCCAAATGTCCATCAACTGGAGAGTGGATAAAGGAGATGTGTTTTTTTTTTAATAAAATGGAGTATTACTCTGCCATAAAGAATGACAAGATCAATCCATTTAGGTGCAAATGGAGACCCCTGGAGGATATACTAATAAATGAAATCAATAGATCACAGATAGACCATTACCAGATCTTCTCTCTGGCATGAGCACCTGTAGATGCAAATAAGCTTTAGAAAGTATGACAGCTTTTATAGAGTGCAAAATTTCTATAGGAAACTTGGTGTGGGAATGTGATGAGGGGAAGGAATAAATATGATACAGAAAGAAAATAAAAGAGCATGTATAAAGGGAGTGAGGAGGTGTGGGTGGGTAGGGATATGGGTAAAAATGAGAATTAACTTGTGTCATATACTGATACAAATTCCCCAATGTTATACATGATTTTGATATGCATATAAATTGTACTAATAAATAATTCAATTTATTAAAAAAGAAGTTTTTTTTAAATAAAATGAAGTATTATTCTGCCATAAAGAATGACAAGATCGATCCATTTAGGTGCAAATGGAGACATCTGGAGGATATACCAATAAGTCAAATCAATAGATCACAGATAGGCAAATTCTGGATCTTCTCTTTGACATGAACACCTGTAGATGCAAATGAGCTCTAGAAAGTATGACAGCTTTTATAGAGTGGGAAATTTCCATAGAAAATTTGGTGTGGGAATATAAAGAGGGGAAGGAATAAATATGATACAGAAAGAGAATAAAAGAGTATGTATAAGGGGGTGGGGAGGTGTGGGTGTGTGGGGGTATGGGTAAAAATGAACATTAACTTGTGTCATATACTGGTACAAATCCCCCAATGTTATATATGATTATGACATGTATATAAATTGCACCAATAAAGAATTCAATTTAAAAAAATATATTGTTATGTTCATTTATGAATTATTTTATTTTCTCCTGCAGGAAGTGATAGTGCAAAGAACTTGAACTTCCCTTTGAAACTTAGCCAAAGCTCACATCAAGCATATGTTCATGCCATATAGTCTTTTAAAGAGTCTTCAAAAAATCTTCCTAAAAAGAGGTGTTCTTGGTCCATATTGTCAGGAGTCAGTATAAGATAGATATATGATAGACAGATAGATGATGATGATGATGATGATGATGATGATGATGATGATGATGATGATGATAGATAGATAGATAGATAGATAGATAGATAGATAGATAGATAGATAGATAGATAGATGATAGATAGAACAGCAAGCAGTGTGAAAATGGTAAACCAATTGTAGAATGTTACATTCTGATTACTTTGGGAGATGCGAGCAACAAGTCTGTTCACAACATGATTCAGTTTATTACTATAAGGACCCGATGGCTGTTTTCTGGGTTAAATTTCTGAATTGAAAGCATAATAAATCTTTTAATCTACGAGGGCACAAATTTTTATGCTGTATTTTGAAGATCTGGACAGGTCCTGCCTGAAACTACAGTGAATGTGAAGTGCTGTGAGATATTCATCAAAAGTCCTGTATTCAGATGGTGCACAAATGCCATGGCCATTACCTACAAATCTCTCAATCATTTCAGACAGCAGCTATATTATCATTCTTTTTGTTTTTTAAAGTGTGGTTTTGTCATCAAACATCAGGAAATACTGAAGGAAACTAAATCTTCTCAATGTTATTTTTATTTTCCTAATCTCAGTCCCATACCCTTCTTTCTATAAGTTTTTATCTTCCTTCAGTTATTATGAGAAAGCCCTGCTAAATACAGCAGGCCTATGAATGATTTCAATTCAGCTAATGAGATATAATAATAAATACACTTTTTATTACTGCTCTTGGTGTATACAGAATATTTTCCTTGTATTTAAGCATTTATGCATTTCACATCTTGTAGCATTCTGTATGTTGCAAACAACTTCTAACAGTGAATAGCAGTGCTGGCATTTTGTCCGTAGTTTTCACCTCTGCTGCTATTTTGATCCTCACTATACTTCCGGACCTAGTTCTAACGTTAAATTATTCCATTTGGTTGTGTAACCATTTTGTCACCCCCTCTGATGCTTGGATAAACATATAAAATCTGTTAGATGGAGCATTATGTGGGTAGTAATCCCAATTTGCCACTTTTGTACACATGCACACATTTTGCCATTCATCCAACCCAGTGGTAAACCGAGGTCATATCCTGTATTTCCCAGGTACAGCTGAGAAAAATAATTGACTACTTTTATACTAACATAGAAATTTACAGTAGACAAGTGTGGGATGAGTTGTTATAACGCTATTTTAGGCTCTGGTCATTAAGCTACAATGATTTGGAGTAACCTATTATTTAAGCATGAGCAAAGAAGCCACCACTGGATACCTGTGAATGGCCACTGTCATAATCAGAACTCAGAACAAGCGGTACTGGAATGAGAATTCAGTGGCTTGTGGGAGCTAGGAGGAGCTGAGGATGATTGGTGATATCATAAAGTGACCTGTAAAGGATGCTAACAGATACCTAAGGGGCTTTAGAACACAGTGAGGGCTTGAAGGAAAATATTGGAGCTACAATAGTCTGTCCCTTGTTATGTTGTCAGAGGAAATCTGGCAATATTCTTGACTGCTGTAATGGAAGGAAAGAGAAAATGAGCCTCAGGCAGCTAAGGAGATCTCCAGGCATAATGTTAAAACTACCACCTCAATCACAGCAACATATGTGCACCCATGTTCATAGCAGTTCAGTTTGTGATAGTTAAATCTTAGAAACAACCCAAATGCCCATCAACTCTAGACTGGATAAAGATTTTTAATGGAGTATTACTCTGCCATAAAGAATGATGAGACTGAATCATTTATAGTCAAATGAATATATCTTCAGGACATACTCATAAGTGAAATAAATAGGACACAGATGTGTAAATATCATATCTTTTCTCTGGTATGAGAAAGTGAAGTTGTAAATGTGTTTTAGAATACATGATTGATATTATAAAATAGTAACTATTCAAAGGTAAATGGAGTTTAGGTTAAATAATGAGGAAAGAAAAAATTGATGGTTAAAAAAGGAAACAAAGTTTGTGTATATAGGGGTGAGGTGGTAGGATGGGTAGGGGAGGGGGAAAAATGAGAAATTGTGTCATATACTGGTAGAAATTCTCAATGTAGAGCATATTTGGGATGTGTATATATAATGCAATAATAAGATATACCAATAAAAAACTACACCTTGCTTCTTTAATATGGAAGGATCAAGACTTACCCTACTTGAATAAAAGTATTTCTCATTTCCATTCTCTCCAAGTGCAATGGTTTCCAGTATAAGAAAACCATGTGAGAATTCAAGGAACTTAGAAGTTGAAAAGGACTGTAAGCTTAATTTTTCAGGCTTCAGGAAGTTTGCAGCACCTCATGAAAAATTTCAATCAAAGGCACTATGAAGATTATTAAGAAAATTCCTTGTATTTTTCTCCACCAAAATATAGAGCTCATAACAACAGTGCTTGGTCATTGAGCTGTCTTGGGAAGGTTAAGTTAGAAAAGGGCCAGTCCTAAGGATAAGTGTAACTGTGGCTCTTGTCTGCTGGACCAAAGCACAATAAGAATCACAGAAAAGTCATACAATTTTTAAGAAAGTTATTCTGGCATAAATACTATCATCATAGAAACAAAGGGGAAGAGACAATATGAATAAACTTGAGGTTTGCCCCCCAAAACTTTTATAAGCATGTCAAAAGTTTTCTCACCTGAAATGAAAGATGTGTTCTTGTATAAAAGAATTCAGAGGCTGGGGGCCAGAAATTTAGCTCAGTGGTTCCGGCACCTGCCTCACAAGCACAAGGTCCTGAGTTTGATCCCTGGTAACCACATACTCATGTCCACCAGCAATCAATACCACATACCACGGTGCCAGGCTGGTGGCTCACGCCTGCAATCCCAGCACTCAGGAGGCAGAGACAGGAGGATTGCTGAGTTCCAGGCTTGCCTGAGCTACATAGTGAGCTCAGGGCCAGCTGGAAATACAAAGTGAGACCCTGTCTAAAAAAAAATAAAAAAGAATTCAGAGGCCGGAACATGGGACTAAAGACCACCCTCAAAATTGGTGTAACGTGTCCCACTAGATTCTGAACTGTGATGAAACAGTGAATATTTCATATCTTTCACATCCATCCCTTTGAGCAGCTCTTATTCCTGTTCCAGAATTGTGTATTGGGAGAGGAGAGTTGGCAGATATAATTTCTCTCTTTTAGTTCACAACTCTTTAGACTGGAGGCACTATATTGAAGGAGATGTACTTGTGTGTATATTAGAAGCATTAACCTGACCTAAATGATTATCTATTGGAAATAAGTAGTTGTTACAAAGGGGCAAGATGACTTTTGGAGTCTTAGGGAAGGATGAATGTATTTTGTCTTTGAAAATGAAGGAATAGTTGTGATATGAAGGTGAAAGGTGCAAACTGTATCAGTGAAGTTGGCCATTACAGGCCTCTTCTTATCTCAAGATCTTATAGTGTGATCAGGAAGTTCCTATTGTGAATAGTGATATTCGTGTCTTGTCACTGTAAACATGAGAAGGCCCTTTTCACCCCATCACCTGTCAAGTTTTGTGGGGTTGATACTTTGACTTCCAGTTCTGAATGATAAAATACTCATAAAAATGCATTAAGAAAAGTAGAAATACTTTCATGAGTCATAGAAAAATGGAAAGCAGCGAATCAATCTGGTAGTAATCTTCCAATGCTTACTGTAGGACACAGACAAGAATTCATATAAATACTTGCCTTCCTGCTCAGAGAGGTGGAACCAGTTATGAAGCAGGAAAGGTTCACAGGCCTCACTTTTGCCCAGTAAAATCATTTTGTTAAAGCTTTTTATTTCTCTTTTTCCAATTCTGTGTCTACCAAGAAGTATTCCAAAGGCCAGTTCAACAACCCCAGACTCTACTACTAAAAAGGAATTGGTTTGAATAGAAGAAGTATATCCTAATGGCTGGAAATAAAAATCCCTGTGTCCACTGGCAAAACAGCAATCAGTTTACTTAAGTATGACTAGTATAATCTGGCCTTTCAGTTCTACATATCATGATTATATCATTGCAGTACAGGATCTTCAAAGGTGAGAATAGCATTTCAATAAGAACATAAAAGAATGTGAGAAATTCAATTTTTTTATTTTGTCATCTTTTCATTTGATTGACATTAAATATGTAGACTCCATGAAAGGAATTCAGAAAATGTCATGCTTCTAGAATAGGCTAAGTAAAGATGACAGGCAGGGGTAGATACTGGGCAACTAAATGGTATTTATGATATTAGGCATCTTTTTAATGCCTTAAATATTTTTTCCAATGACATTTTCTATAAAAACAAACAATTATAGTAAGTTGCTTTAGTTATCTGAATGCATTTTTCACCAAAAACTTGTCATTGATTCATCATTCCAGTCTCCTTTTTGTTGGTCATTTCCCACAGCTTTTGGCAAGTAAAAATTGTCTTTGAACATCTGGTATAAAAAAGTAAGTAAACAGATAGGGTCTGAAATCTCAAGAGAAATTTTAAGTTTCAAATAATAGCATTTAGATATAAAAAGTATATCCCTCTAATTTTCATTTTGTCATTGTGTGAATTGGACACATAATGTCTTTGCCTCAGCCATCCTCCTCATACAGTTACAGAGCCTTGGATTAGAAAGTGGAAGTTGATATTGTCAAACAGCAAGAAGGTGGCCAGAGGTGTCTGACATGCTTATTTCTATAAATACGGCAAAACTTTTTTTTTTTTTTTTTTTAGACGGGGTCTCACTTTGTAGTTCTGGCTGGCACTGAGCTCACTATGTAGCCCAGGCAAGCTTCGAACTCAGCAATCCTCCTGTCTCTGCCTCCCGAGTGCTGGGATGACAGGCGTGAGCCACCACGTCCGGCAATGTGGTATGCGGTATTGATTGTTGGTGGGCGTGAGTCTCCACACCCAGCATTGTCTGTGGTTACTGGGGATTGAACTCAGGACCTTGCACTTGCAAGGCAGGTGCCAGAACCACTGAGCTAACCCTCCGGCCTGGCAAAATATTTTAAAAATTAGATATTAATATATTTTGGTGCTTGTGGAATAGTGTTGCATTGAAGCAGGGACATGGAAAAAGTGTGAGGAGCATAGAGCTTCAAGACTGTCATATAGAGAGAGGAATGAGATGTGAGAAAAGAGAACCATAGGTTTGCCATGTTAATAAGACACATGTGCAACAATGCAGTGTTTCACTAGATAATATGTACTCACTACACACACCATACTAATTTCTTTCTCTTGAGTTGTATAAAAAAGCTCATACTCCCATAATCCTCTGGGATTAAATCTACACCAGAATAACTTTGTGTGACATTTACTACCTCAATCAAAATACCCAACACTCACAATTTAAAGGAGAGATTTATTCTGACTTACAGTTTCAGAGTATTCAGTCCGTGGTTTGCTGCCTTCAAAGGAAAAACATAGTAGAAGGGTATGAAATAGCAAAGTACATGACAGTGGAGAAGAAAATCGGTGGGAAGTTGATGCCACAAAAGAATAAATAAATAAAGTAGCCATTGACATGTCTCCTAAAAAAAAAAAGTACTTTCTGACCTGCTCGCTGTTTCTTAGTTCAACTAACTGACATATTAGGATTAACAATCACACTCTCCTTCTAAAATATCTTTAGACATATTTCAATGGAAATTCTTGTTTATAGTTTAGTACCTTTAATTATAAACATGAAAATTAGTAAAAGGTCACCTCCAGAACTTCAAAATGGTTTATATACTATGATGATATCATACCCCATCCAAATCTCCAGATGAAAGTAAGTACAATATCCACAATAACACCTTATCAGACCATCCATATTTAATTACTATTTATTAACTCCTAATATCTTTTGCAAGTTAAAGGCATTCCTGAAGATAAAGGACCATGTCTCATTTACTTGTGTTCCCAACCCCTGCAAAGGAGTTGACACCTTTAATGTTTTACAAAGAAATCACAGTTGAAGAGAAGTGGGAAAAAAAAAGAGAGACAAGAATAATAATTCTTTTACTCTATCTTTATATCCTGTTCGGGTTATACATAAACATTTCAGTCTATTTTAAAAAGAAGTTTACTAGCTTTATAAACAACAAAAATTACCTTTGACCTTTGAAATTTCACAAGACATAAATAATTGAATGCATTATAATAGATTATAGGTCATGCCATGTTTCATCATCAACTGTGGTGAGGTATTGCTCTCAAGAAAGCAAAAGCTCCCATTATTATACACTACTAGAAAACAGGGTCTCTAACTCACAAAAACACTTCTAAGACCAAGTCTATTCTTAAGAAAGTACCAAGTACTGAAAGGTCACTGCCTTTATTGCCCTCCCTTGAATCTGGCATTGGAATTTCTTCTCAGTGATGAAGAACTTGTCATAGTTGAAGCACTTTAATACTCAAATGGACGTACCTTCAGGATGTACTCATAAGTGAAATAAATAGGTCACAGATGTGTAAATATCATATATTTCCTCTGATATGAGAAACTGAAGTTATAAATGTGTCCTAGAATGCATGATTTATAGTGCAAAATAGTAAATATTCAAAGGGTAATGAGGCTTAGGGGTAAAAAATGAAGAAAGAAAAAAAATTGATGTTAAAAAAAGGAAACAATGTTTGTGTATATAGGGGTAAGGGAAGGTAAGGTAGGTAGGGAAGGGGGGAAATGAGAATTAAGTTGTGTCATATACTGGTACAAAGTTTCATGTGGAGTGTAATTGTGGTATGTATATATAATGTACCAATAAAATGTAACAATAAAAAAAGAACAAGGAGACAGACTACAAAAGAGACCAAAATGTCACCATAAAGTTTTTAAGTTTTCAGAAACTATTAACACATTAATGGACCTTACCACATATGTTTCACTGGTTACTACTGTTTACACTTCAATTTACTCTAAAAGCCTTCAGATTTTGGTCACATCCTTAGCAGTGAACAACACAGTCCCATGTCCTCATTGTTAAAGGTGTTTATTAGGTGGATATACAGCGTACTCCACCTTCCCAGCCCTCTTCTTGCCTCTAGCAGGAGTTTTTGTGAAAAAATTATTTAACTCACGGTTCCAGTCATTTTTTGTCACCTGGCCTGCACAGGAAAGTTCAGGTTTTCTGCTCCCTATCCCAACCCAATCATGCCCAGCAATCTGAAAATCAAGTACAGTTCTTCACAGTATCTGTGGATGCTAGCAGTCAAAAACCTGTGAGATCTAAAGCTCAGAATGGTGGCAGCCATGATCATTTCTCTTCATGTAAAGAGGAGGAGGGGATAGGAGGAAAAGAGGAGAAAAGATAAACAGAGAGAGAGAGAGAAAGAGACAGAAAGAGATACAGGCAGAGAGATAGAGAGATGGGGAGACAGAGAAATAGGAAGCCATACAAAACACAAATCTAGGGAACAGAAATCTTAATATAGATCAAGAGAATAGCATAGTGATGCTTGGGTGATCAAAGGTTTTCTTGTTGCATAGAAGCTCAGAAAATAGTAATGAGAGTTGAGAAATGAAATTATAATAAGTTAAATTCTTTTTCTAAATTGAATTCTTTATTGGTACATTTTATATCCACATCATGATCATAGTCAACATTGGGAATTTGTACCAGTATATGACATGAGTAAATTAAAAAGCTTTTCCCTGGGTAGGGAAATGGGAAAAAATGAGAATTAACTTGTATCATATACTGGTACATATTCTCAATGTTGGGTTAACCATGATGTGTATATAAAATGTACCTATTTCACAATTTTTTAAAAAATTCAGTTAAAAAAGGCTTTTCTTCAGCAAAGGAAACCACTAAAAGAGTGTAGAGACAATCTAAAACATCAGAGAAAATCATGCTTGGTACTTTTCTGACAGAAAATTAATATCCAGAATATAACAATAAGTCAAAACCTTACCACCAAAAGAACAAATTTCAAATAAATAAATAAATGGCAAATGAACTAAATAGTTAATTCTCCAAAGAAAAACAAATGATCAATAATTGTACACATATATGTTCAACATCTTTAGTCACCAGGAATATGTGAATCAAAATTATAGTGAGATTCCATCTCTCCTCAGGATATCTATTGTCAAGAATAAAAATAGCAGTAAACTCTAGTGACAGTGTTGCAGAATGTATATATACTGTTTAAAGAAATATAAATTAATAAGGTTACTACTGAAATCACATCACACTGTGAGTAGGCCTCGCAGTTCAGCAGTTCTTCTGGGGCATTCACAAAGGCCCAGCAACTCAATCCTTGATTTCATCTCAGTTGTGGGCCTAGCAATTTTTCTGAAACCACTGCATAAGGACGAGGCCAAGAAGTCCCACCTCAGGCCATCTGCATAGCACCTCAGGGATATCCAGAACAAGCTCCAGAAAATAAAGCAATTGTGAACAGGAAAGAGAGGGCCTTGTTAAGGATCCTCCAAGAAAAATGAAGCCCCCTGGAAAAGTGAAGAAAATTTCTTCAATAAAGACCCAATGGACTAGAGTGGCTCATGATGTGATTGCTCTGTTCAAGCGTCTTCCCCGGTGTTCCAGAATGGAGATTGCCTAAGGGCCATTATAGACTCAAGGCCCAAGAGCCAATTATATCAGGAGAATGACCCAGGGAGTAATCATTCCTTAAGGGTTCTAAATATTAGCAAGAAAGATACTTGCAAAAACATTTACAGGCAACAATCCAGGAATTAAACTAAAAACATCAACAGCAAAAAATGCAAATGAGAAAACACCTAAATAAGATCCTAACCCAGGAATCTAGATCACCAAAGGGAAATTTAGGGGGAAATGAGATGAAATAACCTGCAACTCAACCACCTGGACTGCCTGAATTGGCAACAAGAGAAGATCTGGAAAAAATGAAATCAGAAATAGTCTTTCAGGTAACAACAGAGATAGTAACTATGATGAAAGTCACAGATAAGAAATAGAGAACCTCAGGAACATGGTGGAATCCCCACATAGATAACAAATGGAATTGAATAAACAGATTCAAACAAATCCAAGAGATTAAAAGCTCCACTGAAAGTGTATGCAGTAGAACTAGTTAATGCAGAGACAGAATTTCAGACATAGGAGGATTTTAATTAGTGACCAAGAAAGAAAGATTTATTAAAAATAGTAAGGGACCAGGCCGGAGGGTTAGCTCACTGGTTCTGGCACCTGTCTCACAAGCACAAGGTCCTGAGTTCGATCCCCAGTAACCACATATAATGCTGGGTGTGGAGACACGCCCACCAACAATCAACACCGCATACCACAATGCCGGACGTGGTGGCTCACGCCTGTAATCCCAGAGCTCGGGAGGCAGAGACAAGAGGATTGTTGAGTTCGTGGCGGCTTGCCTGGGCACCATAGTGAGCTCAGGGCCAGCCTGAACTACAAAGCAAGACCCTGTCTCAAAAAGCAAAAAAATAAAAAATAAAAAATAGTAAGGGACCATGAGAAATCAATCCATCAGATGCTAGATGATGCAAAGAAGAATAACATTAGACTGATCAGAGTCAATGAAAAAACAGGAGATAGTGCAACCAACATAAAAAAGAACTATTCACAGATGTAATGGCAGAAAACTTGCCAAGCAGGAGAAAAGAATTTGGCATGTGGATAAGTAAGGCATATAGGATTCCAACTAGCTATGATTTTTAAAAAAACCCAAACACAGGCATATAATACCAGAAGCCCAACATAAGTAGGAAATATTGAAAGCAGTTAGAGAAAAGAAATAAATCACATACAAAGGAAAGCTCCTTAGGATCACAGCAGACTTTTCAACACACATCTTCAAGTCAAGGAAGCCCTGGAGTGAAGTTCTTCAAGCCCTGGAATTTAGATGTATCCTGCAAAATTCTCTTTCAAAATTCATGGGGGAATTAGATAATTCCACAACAAAGAACACCTGAGAAACTTCATGAATTTATGTAAGATCAGTATTTCTTTTTTTTTTTTTTTTTGAGACAGAGTCCCGCTTTGTAGTTCAGGCTGGCCCTGAGCCCACTATGTAGCCCAGGCAAGCCTCAAACTCATTGATCCTCTTATCTCTGCCTCCTGAGTGCTGGGATTACAGGCATGAGCCACCACACCTGGCACTGTGTTATGTGGTATTGATTGCTGGTGGGTGTGAGTCACCACGCCCAGTATTGTATGTGGTTACCAGATCGAACTCAGGGCCTTGCACTTGCGAGGCAGGCACTGGAACCACTGAGCTAGATCTCTGGCCCGAGATCAGTATTTCTTATTTATACTTGAGATACTTTATGTAATGGATGTACCTATATCAGGACTAAATTTTCAGTCATTTCTATGCTTGTTGGGTGTAAACTAGTGAAAGTAACCATAAAAGAGTTAAAATTTCAAAGTTGATGTTAGATTGGACACCATGTTTGTTCTCTCTCTCCTCAGCTCTCTTTCTCAGAGTGCTTCATCCTTCATTTTATCTTCTCAAATACTTCCCTTTTTATGTAAGTCTCATTCATTAATTTGTGTTACTTTTTCTCAAAATGTTCCATTAATGCAAATCATCAAACCATCACATCCACTCAACCTATGCAAGTCTTGACAGAGCATCTTTGATTTTAGGAAACATGTTCTTAAAAGGAAGCCACAACCTACTACACAACATGAGGCTAGCATTTGGAGTATGTACAATCACCCCAAATAGGGCTTTGATCTAGATAAAATATCTCAATGCAGGAGCAGAATCATAAATATTCCAGAGCTATCCCTGAACACTTTTCATGATTAATGAATTTCCTAGATGTTACCACATTTCAGGCCTTCATTCAGACACTGCTCATGGTATAAATGGTGTCCAATACATGTATGGGGGAGGGGAAATTTAAAAAAAAAATTCTGAACATGTTAAACATTCTGATTGTTTTAGCATTTTCAATCGTTAGGCCTTTTTCTTCTGCATTCTTAATTTATCTTATCTTCCAGTTACAGTGATTAGCTTCATTGTATGATTAGAGAAAGTTTACTGCCACGATTCTTGACCTTTCTTCACTAAGTAAGTGTATGTTTACTTCTGTTAGATGTCTGGGGTACTACTGAGCATGTTCCTTTAAAGAGATTCCCCTCTTTAGTGTTGAGGATTCCTACAAGTAAGTTCCAGATTCTGGATCATAAGTAAGAATTCTCCAGGGAAATGTTTCTTCATTTTTTTCTAATGCACCTAGACATTCAGTTCAGTTATTAGTGGTTTCTTGGGTTCTAGATCTTCCTGTGTTTGAGCTTTTCTACCCTAGATCCAATGTCACATTCTCAGAGAGTGACTCTTTTTTTTTCTTTTTTGGTGGTTCCAGGGTTCAAATTCAGGCCCTTGTGCTTCCAAGATAGGTGCAGTACCACTTGAGCTAAATCCCCAGCAGAGAGTCTATTCTTTATCAACTGACTGTACCAAGCTCTTCACTGGTCTCTCTATCATTCTATAAACTAAATTTCAAGCCACATCATAATATTCATGACACATTGAAGTAGTTGATTAATTACATCAAATAAACACAATTTTTGTTTCACATTTTTCATGTGATTACAAACCACCAAAACAGAGAGAGGATTTTCAGCAAATTTAAATAATATGTTGAGGAGTAGAAACCAACATTTATAGAACATTATACAAGCAAGGTGAATGTTCTGGAATACAACATTGCTGACATTTTCACTGAATTTCCTCCTTTTGATAGCAGGATTAACTGTTGACATCTATATTCTACTAGCATAAAGTGGTCTATTTATTATTGAATTTAAGCATAAATGCAAATCAGCTTATCTAATTCCATAATAGAGTAACTTGAGTCTCTTGCCAAGGGCATACTCAGACCCATGGATAAGATAAATGAAGTAATAAGCTTTTGCACATTGAAGCAGTTATTTTAAACGTATCTGTCAACAATGACTTTTGAAGAAAAAACTGCATTTATGTTTCTAACTCAATTTGCAATCTTCCTTTCTTTTGTAGATTGTTCTCGCTTATAATTTACATGCTAGAATATAGAAGTGATTTAGAAGAGCATGTTACAGAATCCTGTTCAAAGAACCATTGTAAATTTTTATTCTGTCTTAATATCAGCAAAACTATTGTCACATATTCAGTTCTTTCTCTTTTTTTTTCCTTTGGAGCTTTTTAAAAACAAACAAACAAACAAATCCAACTTGTCAGGCCTATGAAAGACTATAAAGATTCAAGGTGAAATGGCCAGTTCTCAGTAACCAGCACTAACACGTGTATTTTTCAGTTTCAGTTCTAACTAACTTCAGGCAGCTGTCAACTGACTGTTCTCAGAGTATTATCACCTGCTAGAAAAATTCACAGCAGAGACTAGTCAGGGGTGGCAAGAAATGTTTTGTTTTGCTTCCATTTTACTCCAAATTGCACTTCAGTTTGGCAGAAACTAAAGCATGAGATAAGCCAGCTACAAAAGCTGTATGTAAAAACCAGAATTAAATAGTATCATATCATCAATGCATTGGAGTTCAGAGCTCTTCCACCCCAATGCTCTAGAAATGTTCCTGGTTCACACTGACACTTCCCCTTTTCTATCCGTAACAGTCCGAGACCTTCTCAGTGGAACAGAACCTTCGTGTTTGACTTTCTCTCGAGTCTAACCAGTGAATTCAGTTACTATTGATAATTTCCCATCAGCAGTAAAGGAAAACAAAATAACCACATCGGTGGTCAGTACAAAAGTTAATTTCCATACTTCGTAGCTGGCAAATTTGGTGATTAGATAATGTGAGGTGGAACACAGGAGAAACAGGAGTGGACAAGGAAGAAAGTTTCCACAGCAAAAATGAAGAGACAGCATTCTATTTAATTGAAACTCTGTAACCTACTCACCAATGAAGTAGACACTAGGAAATGGAGCTAAGGAACAACTTGGTTTGTGAGCACTTCCTAACCTTCCTCCAGAAGCCTGGCTCAGGTATCAGGGTTCTACCGTGTGCTGGCACGATGCCAAAAACCTAACGCTACAAGATTTTCTCAGACTATAACATTTAGTTGGTTTTCACATTCAGATACAGTTTTCCCTAAAAAAATGAGGCAGTTCATAGCAAGAGATTAAAGATCATGTATTCTGAACCAACAGAATCTCAAAATGACTAAGGGAGACTTCTCATCAGGGTGAAAGTTTCACACAAGCAGAATATGATTGTTGAGGAAGTGGGAAGAGGCTCTCACAGTACGAAGGCAATTTCCTGCAATCAGCAGTTTCTGAAACCTTGAAAATAAATACATACTAGCACAGAAGGCTTTGCTAAAAGTAAGTAACGTACTGAGACTAAGTAATAATAAAAGTAACACTCATTTAAGTGTTATCATGTACCAGACACTATTTTGATATTATTCCATTGTGTGAGTTATTTGGCATCTTACTAACAGCTCCATAATTAAGGTATTATTATTGTTTTCCCACTGAAAGACCATGCAACTATTAATTGTGAGATGTCAATGTGACTGGAGTAGGAAACACTTAGGAGAATAGCGTAGTAGAGCACAGTTCTTGATGTGGCTGAGGATAATGACACCCAAGCCAACCAACTGAAGGAAGAAGACCCACCTTTGCTATGGGCTTCAGTAACCAATAGTCTCAGAGCCTGGGTGGGATTTTTTTTAAATGGAATGAATAAGGACGGGTATGCTTGTTGTGAAGATCTCTGGTTTTCCTGAGCAGGTGCACACCTTCATGATGTCTGTGGACCGCAGGCTGTAGGTCTCCAGTTTCTTCAGCCTTTCAGTCCAGACTCACACTAGAAACCAAGCAGTCTCTCACCTTTGACCTTGGGCTGGTGCTGAATCCTTCATTTCTCTTTTTCTTCAGCAAGCATCTTCTTAGACTGAACAGCTACTAGAGTCTCTGGCTCTCTGGTGTGCAGGTGGCTATTGTAGATTCTCCTGCTTTGGATTTCTCAAAAAGCCATTATGGATGGTTGTTCCTTTGAACCTAATAATTCTCTTTGCATAATTATATGTATATTTTATATTAATTTTATTCCTCTAGAGAACCCTAACTGACATGGATCATAAAACCTTGGTGAAGCAAAGGTAAATAAACTTCCCCAAATCACAGAACCACAAACTCTAATGACTCCAAACTCTGTATTTAAACAGTAGAGTTACTTCTGGAAGGAGAGAAGGACTAAAGCGTACGTCTCTGTCATCGTCATCCAGTTTAGCTGAAGTCACGCTCCCTGCCAGAGAGCATTGCAGGATTCCAGAGATAACGTAAACACCGAAGACCAGATCAGAATAATTATATACTTGAGAGACAGTGCACTGTTATCACTGCAACACCTTAAATTGGTACTAAGCCAACTTCCCAACACTTTTACTGGAATTATTTTATTTCATGTTCACAACAACTCCATGTGATAAACACTAATCTAATCCTTATTTCAAAATTGAGGAAAGTGAGACTTCAAGACATTCAATATTTTGTTGGGGCCTAATACTTAGATTTTAGGAATTATATACTCTTAGCCAGTGTACTATGTGTCTACTCATACCCTTATGGGCTAGGCTTTCATTCCTTAGTATTCTAGTACTTTCTGCTCTTGCTTTTGGACCATTCTTGGATAAATAGAGAGGATGGAATAGGCTTCAGCTCCTCCTAGTGGTTAGAGTTGCCTTTAACATTTACTAAGATTTTAAGTGTTCTAAATGATTGCAAACCAGAAAACGTCAGCTTGTGGGCTCTCTGAAGTCCTGGCAGGCACTAAACACCTGCAATCAAACCCATGCTCAACTGCAGAGGCTTCATTAAACGTCTGACATCTGGGATACACGAGGGTACTTTAACAACTGGGAAAGAGCATCACACAGATTAAAATGAAAAAATTACCCCCCAATTAATTCTGCAGATGTGGAGCAGAAACACCAGGAGTTTTGTTTTGCCGTTTCTTCCTTGCATTGCACTACAATAAATATCACTGCTTGCTGTCTCAGCTAATTACACAGTTCTCAGCACCAAGGAAACCCCATTTTCCTTTCATTTCTGACACACAGCACTTAGACACATCCTCTCTAATGACTTGCTTCCTCCTCTGTTGAGAACAGAGTGTTACTGCTATCCAACAAGTAATTCAACACCAAAATCTACTTCCTCCTCCAACCCTTACTCATTTTAGTGTTAAATTTATTTTTATAAATTGAATTCTTTATTGGTACGATTTATATACATATCAAAATCATGTATAACATTGGGGAATTTGTACCAGTATATGACACAAGTTAATTCTCATTTTTACCCATATCCATACCTACCCACACCTCCTCACCCCCTTTATACATGCTCTTTTATTTTCTTTCTGTATCATATTTATTCCTTCCCTCATCACATTCCCACACCAAGTTTCCTATACAAATTTTGCACTCTATAAAAGCTGTTATACTTTCCAAAGCTCATTTGCATCTACAGGTATTCATGTCAAAGAGAAGATCCGGTAATGGTCTATCGGTGATCGATTGATTTCACTTATTAGTATATCCTCCAGGGGTCTCCATTTGCACCTAAATGGATCAATCTTTTCATTCTTTATGGCATAGTAATACTCCATTTTATTTAAAAAAAAACCGCATCTTCTTTATCCAATCTCCAGCTGATGGACATTTGGGTTGTTTCCAGGATTGAGCTATCACAAAATGAGCTGCTATGAACAATGGTGTACATCTGTCTTTCCAATGTGAGTTTTTAAATTTATTTGGGTATATTCCTAGCAGGGGGATAGCCAGATCAAATGGAACCCCTAGTCCTAGTTTTCTGAGAAATCGCCACACAGATCTCCACAATGGTTGCACAAGTCTGCAATCCCACCAACAGTGGAGAAGGGTTCCTTTCTTCCCACAGCCACGCCAGCATTTATCATTGGTTGATTTTGTGATTGTGGCCATTCTTTGTGGAGTGAGATGAAATCTCAGTGTTGTTTTCATTTGCATCTCTCAAATGACCAGTGATGTTGAACATTTCTTCATATGTTTCTTGGCTGCTTTGACTTCTGCCTCTGAGAAGTGTCTGTTCATTTCAGATGCCCATTTTTGAATTGGGTCTTTAAACTTGGGAAGGCTGATCTGTTTGAGTTCTTTATATATTGTAGATAACAGCCCTTTGTCTGATAAACAGCTAGTAAAGATTTTTTCCCATGTTGTTGGTTGTCTTCTAGCAGTACCAGTGACTTCTGTGGCTGTGAAGAAGCTTTTCAGTAGAATGAGGTCCCATTTGTTGATTCTTTCTGCTAGTTCTTGTGCTCTAGAGGTTTTATTCATAAAGTCTCTGCCTAAGCCAATGTCTCCAGGAGTTTTCCCTAGCCTGTTTTCCAGCAGGCTTATTGTTTCTGTTTTAATGTTTAAGTCTCATATCCACTGTGAGTTTAGTTTTGTGCATGGTGAAAGAGATAGGTCTAGCTTTAGCTTTTGGCAGGCTAAAGCCCAGTTTTTCCAGCAACATTTGTTAAAGAGACTGTCTTTCTTCCATTGGGGATGCTTGCCTCCTTTGTCAAAGATAAGGTGGCTTAGTGTACCTGGAGTTGTTTCTAGGTCTTCTAATCTATTCCACTGGTCCTCTGGTCTGTTACTTTGCCAGTACCATGCATTTTTTATCACAGCGGCTTTATAGTAGAGTTTTAAATTGGGGATTGTAATAACCCCTGTCATGTCGTGGTTGCTTAGAAATGCATTTGCTATTCTAGGTTTCTTGTGTTTCCAGATGAATTTTTGTGTTATTTTCTCTAACTCTGTGAAGTACACCATTGGAATTTCAATTGGAATTGCATTGAATCTATATAGTAGTTGTGGGAGTATAGCCATTTTGACCATGTTGGTTCTACCTACCCAGGAACAAGGGATATCTTTCCACTTTCTGGTTTCCTTTTCTATCTCACTTTTCAGAGTCCTATACTTTTCAGAGTAGAGGTCTTTCACTTCCTTTGTTAGGTTGATTCCTAGATATTTCATTTTTCTGTGTGCTACTGTGAAAGGGATTGACTCCCCAATTTCACTTTAAATGAGTCTGTTGTTTGTGTAGACAAAGGCTGTTGATGTTTGAGCATTGACCCTGTATCCAGCAACACTACCAAATTTGGTAATTAAGTCTAGAAGTCTTTTGGTTGAGTTTTTAGGATTCTCTATATAGAGTATCATATTATCAGCAAATAATGACAGTTTAACTTCTTCCTTTCCTATCTTTATTCCTTTTATGTCTTTGTCCTGCCTGATTGCTATGGCTAATGTCTGCAGCACTATATTGAACAAGAGAGGTGACAACGGGCATCCTTGTCTCATTCCTGACCTTAGTGTAAAAGGTTTC
Organism: Thryonomys swinderianus; assembly: GCA_004025085.1. NCBI lineage: Eukaryota > Metazoa > Chordata > Mammalia > Rodentia > Thryonomyidae > Thryonomys > Thryonomys swinderianus. The sequence goes on from PVIC010029404.1 coordinate 18,822, forward strand.
ATTTTTTGCCCATTGAGTATGATGCTGGTTGTTGGTTTCTCATAAATAGCTTGTATTAAATTGAGATAAAATGCATCAATTCCAATTCTCTGTAGGGTTTTGATCATAAATGGGTGTTGGATTTGTCAAATGCTTTTTCTGCATCTATTGAGATAATCATATGGTTTTTGTTTTTGAGTCTGTTACTACAGTGTATTACATTAACTGATTTACATATGTTGAACCAGCCTTGCATCCCTGGGAAAAATCCGACTTGATCAGGATGTATGATTTTCTTGATAACTCTCTGTATTCTGTTTGCAAGTATCTTATTGAGGATTATTGTGTCAATGTTCATTAGAGAGATTGGCCTGTAGTTTTCTTTTTTGGTGGGATCTTTCCCTGCCTTTGTAATTAAGGTGATCGTTGCTTCAAGGAATGATTTGGGAGTACTGCTTCCCTTTCAATTTCATTACAGAGATTGAGAAGTACTGGTTTTAACTCTTGTTTAAAAGCTTTGTAGAACTCAGCAGTGAAGCCGTCAGGACCAGGGCTTTTCTTTCTTGGTAGGTTTTTTATTACATTTTCAATTTCCCAGATTGATATTGGGTTGTTTAACATTTTTATATCCTCTTCATTCAGCTTGGGAAGTTCATATGAGTCTAGGAATCTATCCATTTCTTCTAGATTTTCCATCTTCTTGGAGTATAGATCTTCAAAATATGTGTTTATGATCCTTTGGACTTCTTCTGGGTCTGTGCTGATTTCCCCATTTTCACCCCTTATAGCATGAATTTGAGCCTTTTCCTTCCTTTGTTTGATAAAGTTGGCTAAGGGTCTGTCGATCTTATTTATCCTTTTAAAGAACCAACTCTTTGATTCCTTGGTTCTTTGTATTGTTCTCTTTGTCTCCACTGCATTAATTTCTGCTCTGATCCTTATTATTTCCTCTCTAGTATGAGTTTGGGTGTGTTTTGCTCCTCTTTTTCTAGTTGTCTGAGGTTCATCATTAGATTGTTTATTTATTTCAGTTTGCTCTATTTTCCGAGTGTAGGCATTGACTGCTATGAATTTCCCTTGCAGAACTGCTTTCATTATGTCCCATAAATTCCTGTATGTTGTGCTGGGGTTGTCGCTGAGTTGTAGAAACTATTTAATTTCTTCTTTAATTTCTTTTGTGGCCCATTGGTTGGTTAACAGAGTGTTGTTCAATTTCCATGTGTTTGTGAGGATCTTGGAATTACTTCTGCTATTCAGCTCCAGTTGCAAGGCACTATGGTCTGATAGTATGCAGGAGATAACTTCAATTCCTTTGCATCTACTTAAGCTTGTTCTATGGACTAGAATGTGTTCTATTTTGGAAAATCATTCATGAGCAGCTGTGAAGAAGGTATATTCTCACTTTGAAGGGTGAAAAATTCTGTAGGCATCTAATAAGTCTATTTGCTCCAAAGTTTGATTTAGCTCAAGTATTTCCTTATTGATTCTTTGTTCATTTGATCTGTCAATTTGTGACAATGGAGTATTAAAATCCCCTACTACTATTGTATTCATGGATAACTGGCTTTTCATGTCCAGTAATGTTTGTTTTATATAGTTGGGTGCGTTAGAGTTTGGTGCATAAATATTTATGTTTGTTATGTCTCTCTCTTGGATAGTTCCTTGTACGAGAATATAGTGACCTTCTTTATCTGTTTTAATCAGTTTGGGTTTGAAATATATTTTGTCTGCAAACAAGATAGCCACTCTTGCTTTTTTGCAGTTTCCTGTGGCATGGAGGATTATTTTCCAACCTTTTATTTTCAGTCTATGGGCTTCCTTCTGAATTAGGTGTGTTTCCTGTATGCAGCAGATTGTAGGATCTTGCTTCTTGATCCAATCTGCTATTCTGTGTCTTTTAATTAGCCCATTGAGGCCATTGATATTAATGGTTATGACTGGTATGGACATATTCAGAGCTGCCATGTTTCCCTGTTCTCGGTTCTTTTCTTCTTTGCTTTTCCCCTTTTCTATTTAGTTTCTTGTTTGCCCTAATGAGTTCACTGTCCTGGGTCTCGTGGTTAGGAAATTTCTGTGTTTTTTTCCAAGATATTCTTTAGGATGTTTTGGAGTGCAGGTTTCATATTTGTGAAGTTTTTCAGGTGTTCTTTATCATGGAAGTATCTTATTTCCCTGTCTATTTTGAAAGATAATTTTGCAGGATACAACAGTCTGGGTTGGAGGTTGTTTTCCTGCAATGCTTGAAATACTTCCCTCCATGCTCTCCTTGCACTGAGTGTTTGAAAAGTCTGCTGTGATCCTAATGGGCTTCCCTTTGTAGGTGATTTTCTTCCTTTCTCTCACTGCTTTCAGTATTTCATGCTATTGTTGTACATCTGGAACCTTGATAATTATGTGTCTAGGTGTAGCTATTTTTATGTCACGGTGTCCTGGAGTCCAATAGGCCTCATTTATCGGTATGTCTATATCTTTTCCTGTGAAGTTTTCTGTTGCTATATCTGACAATAGCTTTTTTATGTCCTTTACACTGTCTCCTGCTTCCTCAATGACTCCAATCAGTCTTATGTTATTTTTCTTTTAGTCATCTAGAAGCTGTTGAATTGATTTCTCATGGTCCCTTGCTCTTTTCTATAGATTATACCTTTCCTGCTCATTGGCTGCTATGCTGTCCTCTAGGTCTGAGATTCGGTTCTCTGCTTCATTCATCCTACTTCGCAAGCTTTCGTTCTCCTTCATCATTCCCTGCAGCTCTGCTTGAAGCTGTTTAAAAGGTTCTGCTATCTTGCTTCTGCTATCTTGGATTCTAACATCTCACTAATCTCTTCTTTAATGATGTCTCTCACTGAGGACAATGTCTCTGTTTTGATCTCAGAGATGAGTTCTGATCTCCATTTCACTAGATCCGCTTTAGTTACCATCTCCAAGAGTCCTGGTGTTTGAGTTTCAGTTTGCCCTATTTCCCTTTTCTCTGAATTTCCCTGTGGTGGTGATTTTTTTGTCTGTTTTTTTGTGTATTTTCTCATTTCTACTCTTTTGTTGTTATTAATACTCTCTTTGTCTGATGACAGGGCAATGTTTGTTGCAAATCTCTTTCTATTATCTCGGTCCGTTTGGATGCAGCACTTTCCTGGGGGGTCCTCCTTGAATCTGTAATGGCCCTTGAGTGTTCTCACTTCTGACACTTCATGGGAGGTATTTGAGCAGAACAATCACATCATGTTTGTTACCATAATACAATAAATGCTAATATCAGTATTAAACACAGTAAATAAGATAAGAAACTTGTTAAATTCTATTCTGGAGACTTTGAGCTTATGAGTTACCTCTGTGTCCCTATGCCAAAATTTAGAATTAATCAGCAATGTGTATACAACATACAGATCATAAATGTAGCCCCGAACCCTTTGGGGATTAAAGTTCACTGGAGAATCAGGGAGGTAGGGCGACAGGAGGAGAATGAAATAGGGTTATCAGATTTAGGAAGATCACCTGCATCCTAGAACCTCATATACGCCAGCAGGTACTACAGGATAAAAGGGCATATGTACAACAGTACCAACTGTATGCTGTGAGACCGACCGTTGGAGGGTTTGCACAGTTTCTTATAATAGTACAGAAGAAGAAATAGGGCAGCCTAAGAATCTTTTACTTTTGGGTATTGCTTCTGACAGGAAGATAGGAGAGGGTGTGGGGCCATGAGGTGAATAGAGGGATCTAGGAGTAGATGGCAAAATAGAAGCTAGATTCCCCCCCCCTTTTTTTTTTTTTATCTTGC